>JAOWBN010177965.1:0-12692 GCA_028565015.1 Pinguicula moranensis
AACACTCCCCATATATATATATATATATATATATATATATATATATTGGGTGGGGAGTCAAACTTGGAAAGGATCATAATTGGTTTAAAATTCTAAGTCAATCAAGATTCAGGTGAGGGTTTCATCGTAAAGGTAGGTATTGTCCGAAGAATTTGAA
Organism: Pinguicula moranensis; assembly: GCA_028565015.1. NCBI lineage: Eukaryota > Viridiplantae > Streptophyta > Magnoliopsida > Lamiales > Lentibulariaceae > Pinguicula > Pinguicula moranensis. Next base: position 158 of record JAOWBN010177965.1, read on the forward strand.
AAAATGCAATGACTTATCCTTGTGAAGTCTCAATGGGTACAAATATGATCGAATATAGGGTTTGGGTCACACCCCTTTAGATTACAATACTTGAACAATCATACGCGTGAAAGGTGACTCCATCAGTACATCACTTTGTGTGATTGAGATCGTAAAGGAGCAGCAAAAACACGTTGAGAGAAGTTGATTGACGAAGCTACTTGAAGTAGGAGTCGGTTAGTCTTAAGGGCTCCTAAACTGATTTTGATAATATCACACGTGTTAAAATTGTTTAACAATTGAGCGAGTTTGGTTGTTTCATACTCAAAGAGATTCCTCCAATTCCACACATAGGTCCAATCCTCTGTTCGTATGATTTTTTTTCATGTACTTGTCATTGGCTGCAATATAGAGTCGATCATACACATCACACATTCTCGAGTTTTCGGCCCATTTATCTTTTCAAAAGATCATTGTGTTGCCATCACCAAGCTATTTAAACACATTACTCCCATAACCAGTCATATGCTCTTAGCACTTCAATCAAATTGTCCCCACGAAATAGATTTTTGGGTTGGTCTAAGGTAGAGGTAGGTATCCGGGTTGTTTTAAATGAGTCTGACCTAGCTCGCTCACTCGCCAACAATATAAAATGGGTCGGGTTAACCTAATTCGTATATCATGATGGGTGGGAGTGATCTATTTTCTTATGTGCCGAGCTAGGTCCAAATTTTTAGCCTGGCGGATTAGCCCGGCACGACCCATTTTTAATTTAATTTTTTGGGGCCAATATTTTGTTAAAAATAATAAAAATATAATACCCTGGCGAGTCCATGAGGACCCGTGCCGGGTTTGCCCAGGCCCAGGAAAAAATGGCGGTTTGGGTTGCTATTATCCCGACAAACCAAACTCGCCAGTTTGGCGACCTTTAGTCTAAGATGAGGCACAACTTCATAATTGATAACTCTGTAGAATTGTTCATACGGCTGCAACAATATCTCTTTCCATAAACCTGGCTCACTCTTCAATAGCTTCTAGTCCCACTTAGAGATCAATGCTTCATTGAAGCTTTTTAAATGTAGGATTCCCAAGTTGCCTGCTTCTTTTGAACAAGTCATTTGGTCCTAAGAAATCCAACATATTTTTCTAGTGTCATGAAGATTGCCCCATAGGAATATCCTAAATAGGTTGGTAAGAGTTGTATAACTTGTTTTGGAGCTTTAAAGAGGGACATATAATATATATATATATATATATATATATATAGGCAACTGTGGTGAGAACTACACTTCACAAATGTGAGGTCCAGGGATCGATACCCACCTGGGTCGCAAAAATGAAAACGACCTCTTTGTATAATTACAAGGGTAAGGCCGCGTACATCAGATCCCCCAGACCCCAACTTAGTTGGGAATATACTGGGTAAAGTTGCGTTATATTTTTTTATATGAGCCGTGTAATTTATGTTGTTTGGGTGATTCCTAGCTACATTTTCTGGTAGTTGGTATGAATTGCAAGCCGTTCAGATTACCTTCCCTTCTGTCATTACAGGTATAGCTCACCGTTATAACCAAGCTGTGTACCAATAGTTCTATAATGAGCGTTGGCAATGTGACAGTCATGACTTTATATTTGGTGAAAAGTTGACAATGGCAATGAGCTATATACCAGATCACCCTTAGCTATACCTGAAGGGAGGTATGAAGAAGAGACAGGTAGCTCATCCCAAGTACAGGGATAGTAGTTAGTAGTATCTACCACAAATTGTGGTGCTCATGTATATTTTCTATTGTACATATGTACATTATATCCTTTTATCTTTAATGACATTTGGCTTTTACTTAAAAAAAACATGGCAAACTTGGTTCAAGAGCAACCAAGAGAGTGTCATTGGATGCCCCGAGCAACCAAGAGAGTGTTCATCAAATTTCTAGATGATCAGTTCCCAACTATCGGCAAAATAAAATAGGACAGTCAGTTGTATGAGTTACAGCGTGACTTGTCACTACCTCTTGGTGTGGGGGAGAGTATAATACACCAAACTACTGAGAATAGTGTAATCCCACCTATTCAAGGTAGGAACTTAATCACACCTATTCAAGGGGTGTACTTTCCAAATGAGGGTCAACATGAAAGAAAGGTATATCCTCAACGTTTAACACCTAGGAACGAGATTAGTTCTCAAAATTTAGGCCATGATAATGTGAATACAAGAACCATTGAACTAGAGGGTTAGTGGGTGCGACTTTTCACACGCTGTCAACCCCATTAGCCAAAGGGTTAGTAGGAGAAAACCCTTAATTAGACAAGTAAAAGATCATGTTATCCGAAGGAATTTCTCGACGATATTTTTAGATCAAGGAAAACGTATTCTTCTATTCTCTTTTGGATATAGAACCGCCCACCACTTATCATGAAGAGACTCACCCGATAGAGAAAAATGACAAGTACCATGAGGGATGAGATCGACTCGATGCAAACAAACGAGGTATGGGAACTTGTTGGTCTACCACATTAGTGAAAACTAATTGGGTGCAAGTGGGTATTCAAGGGTTGAGTACAATGCGGATGAATCAGCCGATAAGTTCAAAGCCCAATTCATGGCTAAAGGTTTCACCCAAATTGAGGGTATAGACAATGAAGAAACATTTTCTCCTATGGTGAGAATTACCATTATTTGCCGGCTCGTGAGCTATTTCAAAAGGACGTAAAGACTATATTCCTTAATGGAACACTTGAATAAGAGATCTACATATATCAACCTGTTGGGTTCGTCTCAGCATGAAAAGATTACAAGGTATGTCATCTTAAAGATCCATAAATGGTCTTAAACATTCTTTCAGATCGTGGTACTTTAAATTTTATGAACTCATTACTTCGTTTGGCTTTAACAGGATAAATGAAAACAACAGTGTGTATGTCCTAAAAATAAAAGAAGGAATCATGTTTCTCTTCTTACATGTCAAGAACATACTATTGGCTGAAAAAAATATGAAAATGATCAACGCCACTTGTCAGTGACTATCCTACATCTTTAAGATGAAGGATATGTTTGAAGCTAGGTATGTCTTAGGTATGGAGATATGCAAAAATCGTTCTAAGAGAATGTTGGGTCTGTCCAACAAGCATGCATAAATCAATTCTTATAATGGTTCAGGATGCACAACCTCAAACCCCTTTGAAAACCCTGTTGAAAAGGGTCTTTAAGTAACCCTCGATCAATGCCAATAAATAGACAAAGAAAAGAAACAAATGAGCATTGTTCCCTATGCCAGTGCCATAGGGAGCTTGAAGTACGCTATGTTATGTACACGGTCAGATATCTACTTTATGGTTGAGTTGGTGAGCCATTACCAACGCAGCCTAGGGTCGGCTCATTGGCAAGTAGTCAAAAGGATCTTCGTTACCTTCGTGGAACAGATGATCTATGCTATCAAAGGGGAGACTTGTGTTTGAAGGGATTCACAGATGCTGATTAGGGAGGCAATTTGGACAAAACCAAGTCAACTTTTGGATATGACTTCATCCTTGGTGGAGGAGTTTTATCCTAGTGCAGCAAGAAGCAAGGCTACATCAATTTGTCAACTATCAAAGCAGAATATGTCGCGAGCAGCATAGTCGTGCAAGAAGCACACTTGCTCAATGGTTTTCTATAGTACCTCAGTTTGACTTTGAGGCTCAATGATCCTATAGAGTTGAATTGTGAGTATACTGCAGCAATTTTGTTTGCTAAGAATACAAAATTCCAGAGGAAAACAAAGTACATCCAAAGACGCTACCACTTTGTTTGAGATGCAGTCAACAAAGTTGTTATCGGTATCAAGTATATTCCTACCGATAAGATGATCGTTGATCTGATCACCAAACCCATTCCTAGAGATGTGTTTAGAGCTCATGTCATGAGTTTAGGATTATGTAGGGTTTGATCACATCTTGTAAATGATAAGGACTTGTTTTTTTAACATTTTATTATGAAATCAAATTAACGTCTTCTTTTCATTCATTACTATGGTGTATGCCATCAATTTAAAAGCACAATAAATGTCACAAAGCTTTATAATTGGCTCTATCACACCGGTAATCTTCCTTGTGCTTGTGCATAATGAAGGACGAAACTGATAAATGTTCTGGATAGTCGCTTTAGTATGTCTGAAAGGAGATTCTAAGTAAATCAAATGTGAAATGTTTGGGTTTTCACAATAAAACTTTAAAACTATATGTAGATGGTAAAGACAAAGTGTATTTATCCAATGCTACGATTCGCATGGCATAAGTAAGTGAGATGCCCACCTAAGTGGGAGTCATGCCATGACATACATATCATACCGGGTGTACCACAGAATGACCATTGTGAAAATGACAAAAGAATTCATTGATTGTTATTGTGTGATCACAAGGACATACTTTTGCCAACCTAGACATTACTCTTTGACTTATAGCTATTGCTTAAAGTTGATGTTGCTGATGCTACTTTAGTATGTCGTCAAAGGGCTAAAATAAGAATCGAGTCCATATGGATGGTCATTAGTGTCTAAGGAACAATCAATCTAGCTTCATCATATTGGTCAAGGCAATTACATTAGATATGTAATCAGATATTGAATAGTTTAAAGAGATACATAGATATCGTTGATGTGAAGATGATTTAGGGTATAATCACTTTGCAAGTGTCATGCTAATTAGATAATGACTTAATAAGACACTTATAATTACTTTATGGTCGCATGACTCATTTCTCGTATGAAGCATCGAGATATTTTAAAAACTGCATTTTGTCGTACGACTTATGTAGTTGAGTGGGAGCTGTTAGACAAAAGAGTTCAATTAATTTAATTAGGGCAATTATGTAATTGTACGTTGATTTTGTAATTATGAATTAAATAATTATTTTTTAATTATTTAATTAATTAACTTCTGAAACCCTAATAGCCCCTTATAAATAGGACGTTTAATACGCCTATTACATTACTGTTTTTCTTATTCTCATGGGTTGAGAACCAAAAGAAAATTATATAGTTTCTCACTTGAATCACTGCTTCATCATCTGTGAAGACGAGATCTAAGTGTGTGGATAATACGGATACTCTAGTAGACTTTTGATTCATGTTAATGATATAATCAAACAGAAGAATACGGTTCTATACCCTTCCTCATGAGAGGTACAAATACGTTGTCGTATTTACTTTATTATCTATATTTGTTCTAACAATTCTAAGTGATCTACAGAAGGTTAGCGGAACTTACATGTATTTGAATCTTGCTAGAATTGAGGATATTTTGTACTATTTCATGAATTTCCCAAAAACATGGAGCCAACGTGGGGTGAAAAAAATCTTTCTATTACAAAGCTAGGTAAGTGGAATTTTGGTTTCTCACAAATTGTTAATGTTTGGATTTGTTAAATGTAAAAATGTAGCAAGCCAAAGAGGTTTGGAAGAAAAACTCAATAACATATGGATAGAAAGTTTTAAACTGAGGGGAAATTCAGCGAATTTGCAAAGTTGACCCATTAGGCTGGTAGAAAATATCTAAGGAGGTGAAATGAAAGATATTTGCTATTAAAAAACCTGGATGGATAACAGGGCAAAAATGCGGGGAAGTGATGAAATAATAGAAAAAGGGCCTGAATGGGAACTATGAGAAAATGTTCTCAAAATAAGTCAATATTGGTTTCACCCCTACTGCAAAGGATCTCCTACGGCTGAAACATAGGAGGGTGGGTGATCGTCTCAACACAAGAATAATTTTTAAGTGTACGAATCAGTAAAGTACCGATAAGTTTCCTCCAATGTTGAATCTCTCAAGGATTCGGTTTTCTATAGGGTCTAAACTAAGCTATCCTAATTTATCTTTTACCTAAAGCAATTAAAAGTAGGTTGGTTAATATTAATATGCTAATGATTTAAATTAAAATAAACTACCAAACTATAGGATTCGGTCAAATACTAAGAGAAGACCTAAAGAATTCTTTCGGGTCGGAAGGTATAGGGTGTGCTCACTCACATTAGTAGATCTAAATAGAGTCATTACCGCTATTGGTGTGGAAGCATGATATAACCGTAATCATTTGGTTGAATATACCATGAACACAAAAGGGGAGGCTACTAGAGTTCCCGTATAATCCACAAGCTCAAATCTTTCCTTCGAAGATAGTGAGGTAGCAATTTGACATAACACTATATTTCTTATGGGTTCTCAACACATGAAAATTGTGTATTTATATGTTTAGGGTTTAGGCACCTATTGCACCCCTTATAATTTATATAGGAGGCGAGGTGGAATCCAACCTAACTACAATGGCACAATCCTATCCTAAACATAATTCTTAATATTAGGTAATTAGTAAATAATTACTCTAATTAATTTAATTAGAAAAAAACTTATTTTGTCTAACAGCTCTCACTAGGCTACATAAGTCGTACTACAAAATACAGTTTTCAAAATCCACTGCTGCTTCATACGATAAGTGAACCATGCACCATCTAACTAACTTGACAATTTCAAAGTAACGGTACCCCAAATCCTTTGTGCATCATCGATAGTTACTGATCCCTTTAAGCTATACAATATTTGATTATATACATAATGTAACCGTCATGACAAATAAGGTGAAACTAGACGGATTTTTTCTTAGAGACCGATAACCAACCATATCGACTCGACTGCTTTACTAGCAGGCTCTTCTATACTGTATGGATTCCAGACCTTTGATGGCATACTAAATCAAATCTCAACTTCAAGCCATCGCTCTAAGTTAAAGGGTAATGTCTAGGTGGAAAAAAGTATGTTTGTGTGATGATACAATAACAATCAGAGAATTTTTTGTCATTTTTACAATGGTCGTTCTGTTGCACACACGGTATGATATGTGTGTTATGGCATGAATCCCACTCACGTTGGCACTTCACTTACTTATGTCATGCGAATTGTAGCTTTGGATAAATACACTGAGTTTTTATCCTCTACATTCAGACTTAAGGCTTTAATGTCAAAACCGAGACATTTCACATCTGATTCACTTAGAATTTCATTTCAGACATACTGAAGTGACTGTTCATAACATATACCAATCTCATCATTCATGCTACACAAGCATGGGGGGCGATTACCCATGTGATAGGGCCAATCACAAAGCCTTGTGACATTTATTGTGCCTAATCAATTGATTGCATAAACAAAAAATGCTCGATGAAAAAAAACATTAATTTCATTTTATAATCAAAAGTTACAATAATGCGTCCTTATCATTACAAGATATGATCTAACCCTATGCAATCCTAGACTCAGGACATGAGCTCTAAACACATCTCTAGGAATGAGTTTGATCGTTAGATCAGTGATAATCTTGTCGGTTGAAATATACTTAATAGTGATATCCTCTTTGTTGATAGTATCTCGAATCCACAATCCACAATCCACAATGTATTAAGCATATTGCCAACTAAGTTGGGGTCTAGGAGGTCAGATGTACGCGGCCTTACCCTTGCAATTATACAAAGAGACCATTTTCATTGCGACCCAATATGCATTGCGTCATTTGATATTGAAAGTATCTCGAACAAAGTGGTAATGTCTCTAGATGTGCTTTGTCTTTCTATTAAACTTTGGATCTTTAGCAAACTGAATTGTTGCAGTATTATCGCAGTTCATTTCTTCAGGATAGTCAAGCCTTAGAGTTAGATCGAGGTACTATAAAAAAAAACATTTAAGCCAGAGTGCCTATTGCATGGATATGCTGCATGGGACATATTCTGCTTCCATAGTCGACAAAGCGATGTAGTCTTGCTTCTTCCTGCACCATGATATGGCTCATCCACCAAGGATGAAGGCATATCTAGAGGTTGACTTTGACGTTTCTAAATCACATCCCCAATCAGCATTCGTTAAACTTTTTTAGGTCTCTCCATTGGTAAGATAGAACTAGATCGGTCATTCCAAAAAGATAACAAAAGGTCCTATTGACTGTTTGCCAATGAAAAGGACCTAGGTAGCTTTGGTAATGGCTCACCAATCCAACTCCGAGGCAGATGTCTAGCCGTGTACATAACACGGTGTACATCAGGATCCTTATGGCACTGGCATAGGGGATAATGCTCACTTGTTCCATTTCTTTGTCTATTCTCAGGCATTGGTCGAGGCTTAGAGCCAAACCCTTATACACAAGGGTATCAACGGGCATGAAATAATGCATTCTAAATCATTTTAAGATTTTTTATATGTATGCATATTGGCAAAGACTAAGCAGCTTCTTCGGATAGTGATCTTCACACCTAGGACATACCTAACCTCACCCATATCTTAAATCTCAAAGATGGAAGATAGTCACTGCTTAGTGGCATTGATCAATTCAATATTTTTTCAGCCAATAGTATGTCATTGACATACAAGGCGAGAATTGATTCCTTCCTTTGTCGTTAAGACATACACAATGGTTTTTATTTATCATGGAAGACTGTTTAAGACCATATATAGATCTTTAAGATGACACATTTTGTCATATTGACCTATTGAGATGAACCCAAGATGTTGATCCATGTGGATCTCTTCCTCAAGTGTTCCATTGAGGAAAACAGTATTTACATCAATTTGGAATAGCTTAAGATCTAAATAGGTGACCAGGGCTAGAAAGTAGGTGAATAGAGGCAATTCTCACTACATGGGAAAATGTCTTTTCATAAACCGCACCTCGATTTGGGTGAAACCTTTCGCCCTGAATTGGGCTTTGAACTTGTTGATTGATTCATCCACACCGCATTTAACCTTGAACACCCACTTCCATCCAATCGGTTTTCAGTAACATCGGAGATCAACAAGGTTCCATACCTCATTTTTATGCATTGAGTCCATCTCATCCCTTGTGGCACTTAACCATTTTTCTCTATCGAATGAGCTGATGGGCCAATTTTATACCCAATAAATGCAGACTATTTGAGTATGATTTAGCTCAATAAAAATGATGGGGCACGCTTTTTACATCTATTTTCCTTCCTTTTTGCAGAAATAGTTCACAAACTGTTCTTTGAGACAAAAGGAAGAGAAACAACCCTAAAAGAATAAATAGTTCATAAATTACATCTATTGGGTTGTTTGCTTCTTTTCTCAGCCAAACTAAGTATACAAAGCACGAATCAAGGCCACGTTTAGTTGCAAGTTCATCAGATCCAGCCCCTAACTCTCGAATCAAACCCACTAAGATCTATTTGAATAGTTTGGCTCGTGAGGGTGCCATGGGACCTAGTGGCAATGTAGTGGATCCATAGCCAAGCTCCCTTGAGTTGTGGTCCCCTTTTGTGCTCTGCCTGGACCCCTAACTTGTGGATAAACAACACCTTTCTCCTTACCTTGTTGAGTTGCGGCATGGTTCGCATCACATGCAGTGCGGATTGCCCACTTATACTTCAAGGGCGGTGCTCATTTGCAAGGTATGCCTAGGTCTATGACTTTTGACTGAGACCTGAAGATCATTAGCCTCTTTTGGAGAATCCTATAGGGAAAGATGGGTACCAATCTGAAGTTTAGTAGTACCCAATTAATCGAAGTTTGGGTAACTTTTTGAGATGTTTGGCAGGTTCCAAACCAAAGCAGTTGGACATAGCTTTACCTCAAACTGAGTTTGCATACAACCAATCTTAGAATAGAACCTTGGGTCATAGTCCATTGTAGTGGCGTATAGGCAAAATCCATCATGTATCATTGACTTGGTACCCATTTCTCGTGCGGGATCCTATAGTCCTAAAGTTGGAGAGATGGTCGATCACCTTTATGGCATTCATGAACATGTGAGGCAAACCATCATGAAAAACAGTGATAAGTACAAAATCCTGAGTTGATGTTAAACGAAAGATGTTGGTGATCATGTTTGACAATGCTAACTTGTGATCTTTTCCTTAGTGGTGAGTACAACAAGCTTAAGGACTGCAAGATTGGACCTTGTGAGGTGTTGAAGAAAATCAATGACAATGAATATAGATTGCACCTCCCTAGAAACATGAAGACCTCTAATGCCTTCAATGTCAAGCACTTGAGTCCATGCTTCTTGAACTCGAGGACGAGTTCTCTCAAACTCGGGAATACTTAAGAACCCAAGCCATCTGACCTACCTTGAAGGCCCTTGATTATCATGATGTAGCAGAGAAGTATAAGCATGGGAGATGATCTGGCAAGTGGGGTCCTATTGAAAATGGCTTTGGACATTTTTTTTGTTAAGCCAAAATTCATTATAAAAAAAAACAAGTTTATATACATAGGCAAAAAATAGAAAAATAGAAAAAGGAAGAATAGAATATATATAATCTGGTGATGGAAACACCACCATGGTGCTCTATGTCCCTGTGCAACTTGGTACTACCATCATCACCAGTGTAACTCCCACAACTCTAGACTGAGGCCAAAATAACATTGATCCAAACTTTTAACTTCTTAGGTTGCCTCATATTCTCTTGTTTAATAACAGAAGTCATAGCTTGAGCTTTGCTTTGCTCAGCCTACATTTGATGACATACAAGAGTCATTATTGTCAACATATCAATCATAAAGATTGGTACACAGCTCAGCCTGCTCGCTTGATTAGTTACAGGATTGTTATTTGACCCTCATATACAAGTAATGAAAGCTAACCGATGTGAGGGATAGTAACCAACCTAGCATACATGTGCTCAGCTCATTGAAGCAACCGTAATGTTTGTTCCAACATCCTAACAATCAGCATATCAATCCTAAATTGTTATTTGTGGATTGGTCCATAGCTCATTTGGATCCAAACTATCTTTAGCTTGAGGTTTTAGATGCTGCCTCACAATTTTTAGCGTGCTACTTCAGTTTATTTCCTCTTCCAGTAGTCCGTTACCTATTAGTAGTTTGTAGCAAATTTGATTGTATCTGTTACCTCCTTTCTACTATATGGAAGACCAAGCATGTTGTTGAATGGTAACCAAAGTCCTTCCTTCCTACTTTCATCCATGACCATGTTGTTTGTTGAATACTGTGTAACATCAAGAGGAATATTGTACTGCAGCATCCTATTCTCAATCCTTGTATCTTTAGAAATTTAAGCATAACAGAGGGCATAGTTGCCATTTGACAATCTGTAAGTATGTAAGAAAACTGGCAATCTTTACGGCTCGACTTAATCGAAAGCCATGTTGTTCTTTGTATATTTGCCACAGTCTGTGTGTAGGTTTCCTCACCTGCCTGAAAATGTGCATTCTTTTGTACTCTCTAGATTGACCATACCATTGCAATCCAAATTGAATTCCATCCTTTTGCGGTAGTTCGTGTGGGTTTATGCTATGCAAATGTTTAGAGTGTTGGTGCGTGGACATTGCCTAGCTGATCTACCTCTGGAGATGATAGCCATTCCTAGAGATCTTTCCAAACCTGAACAGCAAAGACATAGTTACAAAATAATTGTTGTATGGTTTCACTACCTGTGTGGCATAAGGGGCAACTAGTCTCCTGATCAGCTAGGATTATATGCTTATGCTGAAGGTTTCCTTTGGTTGGCAGAGCATCCTGTGACACTTTCCAAGAAAAATTAGTAATTTTTTTGGTGCCATGATCTTCTATAAGTTGGAGAGGATCTCAGCTTCCTGATGAGAGAAGGGAGGTGTGTTCTCAGCTGATATGAGATTGTATGCTTGTATAACTGTGTAGTTTCCCGCAACATTTCCTTCAAAGTAATACTTGTCCATGCTTGATTAAGAAAGAATGATATCCTGCATAAACAGTTGTAAGTCAGATAAATCAGAACTTCCATTATTCCTTAAGTATCTTCTTCATTCCCAGGACCTGACCCATCTACTTGAGTTCCAGTGTCCCATATATGCTATGTATGCATGTTTATTCAGTGTCATATTATAGAGGCTTGGAAAACGGTCAGCAAGGGATATATGATTATGACAAATATCTGTCTAGAAACGGATGCCCTCTCTTGATCCCACCTTAATCCTGATGAATTGACTGAACCAAGCTGATCTGGTGATGTCCTGAATGCTGTTCCACCACCTTGATGCATACTTTCTTCCGCTGTTTCTACTTTTTCTCCTTGTTGATTGCAGATCAGGTTTTTTCAGTTCATTATATCTTCCTACAGATTGGATACCATCAGTGCTATATTTATGCCTGAGTACTTGCATAGCGAGATCATTTCCACCAGCCTGTATATGTTCCACTTATTTCCCTAGTAGAGCTTCATTAAAGGCTTGTATTATTCTTACTCCAAGCCCACCATTTTCCACTGATGTAAAAATCTTATCCCAAGATGACCAGCACATCTTTTTTTTTTATCCTTTTGCTTGTTCCAAACGAATGATCTATGAATGGCCATTAGCTTCTGGATGACAGAATCTGGAACTTTCAGAAGGCAAAGAAATACGTAGAAAATGTTGCAAGCACTTTGTTTTTCAGGATCCAATTCCCACCGAAGGATAAATATTTGTGATCCCACTGGTTTAATGCATTGTTGAATTTGGTACAGGCTTCCATGTATCTATTTTGATAGGATTTATCCTACTGGCAGACCAAGTTATTTGAATGGTAAGGATCCAATTCTACAACC
>JAOWBN010177976.1:0-17526 GCA_028565015.1 Pinguicula moranensis
TGCAGGCTGCAATGTGAATAGCTACAGGGATCTTTACAGTGCCAGAAAATCCAGCTCTGCCTGCACGCCTTATAGTATCAAAGTCATGAGATTGTTGCTGTAGTCCAAAAAGCAAAGACTTAATGGCTACCGCAACAGTGATCTGTTGACATTCAACTATACAGGCCTCCATACAAGTATGTCAACAAGAGTCTTTACTGTAGTAGTTAGCACTGCTTAGCCCATTTACCTTATAGAATCATAGTCGTTTGATTGTTGCAACCCCATCTCTACCCATATCTCTTCTGAATTTTCCTTACTTTATGTATTGTCTATAAATATTAGCATTGCCTCATTAAATTATCTAAAAGTGGCACATCTATATTCTTTCCATTCTTGTTCTCAGCTCATAGGGAATTCATGTGAAGGTGGTGGTGGTGGAGGAGAGTGCAACCAGTATTCCCCCTTTATATCTTCATCCTACCCTGTACCGAAGGGACATAGATAAAGAGTAAAACAGTTCAGTTACAGAGAAACTGTGTTTCCAACCTCATACTATCTTGCTCCAAGAACTTTGAGAGCTCTATCCATGTTTCTTTCTCGGGTGATTTCATTTCACATGCCTATAGGCATCTTAGAAACTCAAGACATGGAAAAGGCTTCAGGAGCCAAGCAGTTAGTTAATGAAGCTTTCAGCTCTCAGTACATAGAGTAAGGTATAGTGAAATTTACCTCATAGCCTAAGAAGTGAGATTTACATGCCTCACAGGTCTGCTACATTCTAGTTGTTCATGCAGAGTCCTTATGTATTGCGACCATCCTGATCCCTCACCAATGATGAGAGGTGGCAGCTGGATTGACCATTACTTTGCATTTAACTCATTCTGTTATTGGTTTTGCAATATATCAGCTTACAGCTCCATGTTTGTGATAGGCTTTTCAGATAAAAAACCTACAACAAATAGGATTAATCATCCAATCAGTTAGTGAGTAGGTGAATCTTTGCATTTTACTAGCTTTAATCCATAACCATATTTGTTTTTGAATGGTTTGAACCATATGAGCTATCTCAATATTTTTTGAAGAGAAATGTACCTAATTTCTACAGTGGCTATCTAAATCGATTTCCAGGCATCTAAACTAACCTGATTGGGTTTACAATTAATGAAGGTCTCTAGTGTGGGAATCAGTGTATTCATGAAAATTGATGGAATGTGTCATGTGCTTTCAATCCAACTTTTAAATTTCCTCCATATCTACAGAGAAACAGGACAATTAGTGAAGAGGGGTGACATCTTTTGTTTCAGTTCTACATAGGGGACAGGATATTTCTTTGGATTCATGTATAATGTATCTCTCATGTAGCACTTTTTTTTACAGGTATTGCATTTTGAAGCATCTTCCAACAGAATATTATAATCTTCTTTGGTGTGATGCCATTCCACATAGTTTTCAGCCTGGAGGCTGCTACTTGTGAGAACGGGCAGTGAATATTTGCCATTATCTTTGAATATGCATTCTTGATCATGCAGCTTCCATCCATCGCCCCTTCAAAGATGTATCTATTCTCTAGTGAATGCATGTGGAATGTTTCCCAACAAAAGAGATGTTAGTTCATTTAAGTTTTGTAATTCATGATCTCTTGGTTATCTTCTCCAAGTACAATTCCAATGCCATGTATTATTAAACCAATACCCCATCTCTGATATACAAGCCTTTTTGGATGTAGCCATTCTGTAAAGCCATGGGAATCTATCTGCTAATCTTCTGTTTTGACAACATTTATCCTGCCAGAATCTGATGCCAATTCCATCTCCTAAACTTATTTTTGTGATCTGATCAACACAGGCAGTATTTGCTACTTGATGCATAGATTTCCACAACTCTGAGGCATATCTCTGACCTCTAGGCCTGAAAGGTTCACTAGCAGCTACTGGTTATCTAAGTGCAGTATGACCTCCTATTTGAAGTAATCCATTTTGATAGTATTTTGAATAAATAATATCCATTGCGAGGCTTGCTTCATTGTTTAACAATCTAGCCACCCATTTTCCTAGCATTGCATCATTGAAAGCTTGAAGATTCCCTATCATTTCCCTAGCAGATGACCTGTGAGTTGTGTTGGAAAAGCTATCATCTGAGAATTCTTGCATCTTCCAGTTATTCAGTTGGAACCGTTCTAGTTCAATCTCCTTTACCTGCATAGAATATGTTAAACCACCTTCAATAGAGATAGGCAGGATAGATGGTGGACTCTGTCCCATATCAAGCCTAATTAGGATTTGGAATGCCTCTAGGTAGCGGTGTTGTAGGCTGCAATCATCAACTTTGATAAGATTCCTAGTGCTTTGCCAATTCTCTCCAACACGGGTTGAGACCAATATTGTAGAGGGAGACCAGATACCTGTAACAATACTGTCCTAGAGTTCATCTCAATATCCATATTAGGGGCCCATGAGTAAATGTAATCTAGTCAGTTCATGAGCCAATCACTGTCATTACTGATCAGATAATTTATGTCATGCGCCTCTTCTTCGCATAACAAAATTTTTGAGGCATTCAAGGGACTAACTATGAGATTAAGATGACTTGCCGCTTTCAATTCCATTTGCACTGTCCTCCAGTCAACTCTAACATTCAAGATCCCCATTTAGCCATCTTTCAGCCAGCCATTTAAAGTTTCATTAGCAGGGATGGTCAGAGTGGGTGATGTTGTGCCTACCACTGGCTAGGTGTGTTGATTGAAATGTTGAGAATCTTGGACCTTACTGGTAGAGGCTCCCACAGCCGCATCCTTTTGGAAGTTTATATTGGGGAGTGTGACTAAAGTAGTAGTTTTAGTCTTGAGAGGCTTGGATGAGTTATGCTCCAAGATTTTAGAATATCTTGCTATATTAGCTCTTAGTCTGTAGGATCCTATCCACGGATTGTTCAATTTTATGAGAAGCGTAGCAGTATCAGTATCCTCAAATTCCACAAAGTCGAATGGAAGTCCTTCACGAGATAACTTACGAGCTATCTTCAGTTAACGTACTTTACATTGCTTGTTCAAAATTTTTAGTAGCTGGAAAGCTTCACACTGACTAGGGAAGTTGGTGATGAACAAGCATGTTACTGCACTCCTGACCTCCTAAGGTTTAAGAAGCGGTTTCCTTGCTCCTAGGTGCTAAAAAATAGAACATGGGTTCTGTTTCACGAGCTTGTCCATATAGCTTGGACCAGGTTTATTATGAGAGGCAAAGTGATATAGTGGTGCTTTGCATGCTTTAATAGCAGTTGTCCTCATCTTTCTTAGCTGGAGGGAAGGGGTAAACCAAGTCATGGTTAAAAGCAATACACGGGCATATCTTTGAGCTCGGCATGAAATAGAGGAGAAGAAAGAATAATACAAGGGAGAGAGAAGACAAGCACTAGAACTACGTGAAAAGTTAGAAAGAGAGGGAAAGGGTTGTCACCGGAGAAGGAGACATGGTTCTCCGGTAAGCCGGCGAGAAAACATGAAGGGGGATACTATTCACAAAAATTGCCACTGTACAGAGAGAAAACACGATGGTAGAGAAACATTTTTGAGTTGACCGTGCACCCCTTCACTTGACACCACAAGGTTCATAAGGGTTAAAAAACTACCTCAAGCTATTCTCGGTGTACCTACAAGTTGGAGTTGTGGATCAAGATGACGTTGATGTAGAACACCACAAATTTTCCCATAAAGGGCCTCACCACTTGATGCATGAACCTCTTAAAGGTGCTTGGGTGTGTTGAAGGCCATCTTCCAATCATCACCGGGCTTGACTTGGATTTGATGGTAGAGACTCTTCAAATCTATCTGGGAGAAGATCTTGGATCCAACAAGTAGATCCGATATTTTTGTCATGATGAGGTATAGGGTACCTATACCTGACCGTAATGTGGTTGATTGCTCGTCTATCAACACACATGCTCAAAGTGCTGTCTTTTTTAGGCACTAGCAAGGCTGACACCACACATGGACTCGTGCTTTTCCGAATGTAACCTTGTGCAAGTAGCTCCTCTACTTGTCTTCTCAACTCTTCAACCTCCTTGGGACTCATTCGGTAGGTTGGCCTATTGGGGACGCTTGATCCCGTAACTAGATCAATGTAATGTTGGATGTCTCGCAATGGAGGCAATCC
Organism: Pinguicula moranensis; assembly: GCA_028565015.1. Lineage (NCBI taxonomy): Eukaryota > Viridiplantae > Streptophyta > Magnoliopsida > Lamiales > Lentibulariaceae > Pinguicula > Pinguicula moranensis. The sequence continues at coordinate 4,131 of JAOWBN010177976.1, forward strand.
CTTCGCTAGTTCTTCGGGCATCAAGTCCCTAAATTCGTGCAAATGTTCTTGCACCTCAAGAGGCAGTATGGAGCCCCTCCTCGATCGGTTGTTCACCCCTAGGGAATTGGCAAGCACAACTTTATCCTCCTTGACTTCTTCAAGGAGTTGACTCATGGACTAAAGGCCAAAGCATTTCTTGACCATTGGTTCTGTTGGCTCGTCTTGGCACGGGGCTAGAACAACTTTCTTCTATTTGATGCTTAGGGAATAGGTGTTCTTATGACCATCATGGGTAACCCTTCGATCATATTGCCACGGTCTGTCCAAAACTAGATGGCAAGCATCCATAGCCACCACATCACATCACACCGTGTCATAGTACCTTTTGCTGATGGAGAAAGATACAAGGCAATGCCTATTGACCATGACTTCGCTGCCCTTTTTGAGCCAAGAAAATGTGTAAGGCATGGGGTATCACTCGGTCTTGAGATCAAGCTTGCGGATAGCCTCTTTGACCACCACATTCTCGCAACTCCCTCCATCTACAATCAAGTTACACACCTTACCTCCTATGGTGCAAGTGGTCCAGAAGATGTTGGTCCGCAATCAATCATCCTTGGCCTCATCTTCACCCTTCGGGGGACAAAAGGGTTTTCCTTGCCACCAAGTTTTCACGGCCATCACCTTGCAAAATGTCATCCTCCTCATCGTACACTGGATTGTCTCGCTCTTGGTTCTCATGTGATCCTCGATCATCAAGTTATTGCCTTGATTGTTTTGAGGCTTCCTGCACTGAATGGCCTTGTAGTCGAGCTCTCCACAATGAAAGCATTTAATGGTATCCGTGCCTACACTATTTTGAGCAACTTTATTGCCCGACCATTCATCCCTTCATGCATCCTGTGTGCATCTTTTGCCGCGATCGACTTGCCTTGCGCATCACCCAGTAGAACAATTTGAGACTTGGTCCAAGGATTCTTCTGTTGCCTCTCAACGGTTAGAGCTTATGAATAGGCTTCATAGAAGCACTATAAAGATTGGATAAACAACACGTCTTAGATGCTCCGTCGTAGGCCACTAATGTAGCGACCTACTAATTGCTTTTCCGACTAGCGCATCTAGTAACTCTTTCTCAAATTGCCACAAGTTGATAGAACTCCTCCGTGTATTCTTCAACATTTCGATTTCATTTCCCAAATGTGTGGAGGCATTGGTAGAGTGACTAAGCATAACCAAATAGAAGGAAATGGCTCCGCATCTTCTCCCAGTAAGTGACCTTGGAACGCCCTTGGCACTAACGGTACTTCTTGGTTTGTTCCAACTAAACTGAGGCACGACCTTTGAGTTTGATGGAAATCAGCTTCACCTTCACCTCGTCAGGCAATTCCTTGCACTAAAAAAATGCTTTCCACCTTGTTGATCCAATCAATGATGCTCTCGGGTTGAAGGGAACCCGAGAACTCTGGCAACTCCACCTTGAACCCAAGGCTGGAGGTACTTTCCTTTCAGTCATCATGTCTTAGGCGTCGGAGATTGGGATCATAGCGGCCATAGAAACCTCATTCATTGTCAAAACACGAAGCTTGATGATGCTCTCGAGTTTGGAACTCTAACCTACTAGTAAGATCCACAATTTGTTACTGCATTTCCTCGATTAACTCATCTCTACTTTATTGTCGGTCATGGGAGTTGTCTTCATCATCAAAGCTACGGAACCCTCATCCATATTTCCTTGCCATAAATAGTTCTCCAATAAAATGAGGTATCATGGCTCTGATACCAACTGGTGCCGGGATATATTTGTGATAAATCTAGGGGCAAGAAACACTCACACTCAAGGATGCGTTTGATGTCATTCGATAGAAAGTAACGGGCAAAGACTCACATTATGATCCAAAATGCTCAAAGCTCTTGATATAGATATTCTACTCTAAATTCTGGATTGAATACATCAAGGTGTGGCTGATCGATTTATAGTCCAAGGCCCTCAACACTCGACCCTAAACTATCGAACACAACCGATTAGTTTTTTATTTATTCCTAGATCCGAAAAATGTAGCTCGTGCATTCTCTTCAGATATGGACCTTGTCTCGGTCCAAAATTCGACAATGGGTACTCGAAGATATACCGAACAATAGGAACATAGGCACACCCATGTCCAACTCGTGGAAAAGAAAGTTGGTCGAGACACACTACGATCTATCACCAGAACTGACTCCTAAAAACTAGGGACTATGGTTAGCCAAAACCATGTCCCATGTATTTCAGTCGTTTAGGTCCACATTTGTTACCCACATTCTCACAAGGACCTTACAAGTTGGTTGGACTCAACTAAATCAAAAGGCATGACAAAAATAAAAATTGACACGAACAACACTAAAGTGGTTCATCGGCCGTAATAGTGCACCTATCTTGACCAGCGGCTGTTCCTCTCGAGTCATTCACCAATTTACTTGTGCGAATTGAAATTTTCTTGGTCGCTCTCCTTATCCTTTCCTTAGCCATGTCTTTGTGCTCATGATGGGACAAATCTCACATGGTTGGCTCATCCATGGGGGCTAAAGTCTCAGACGCTATCTCAGTTGGCTTGAATGCTTAGGCATCAGGGTGCCTCGCACCAGTTTTAGTGACCGAGATGTGAAATTCTTGAGTTACTTTTGGAAGACCTTGTGGGTAAGTTAGGTACTAAGCTTTTGTATTCTACTACGACACATCCACAAACTGATGGACAAACTGAAGTAGCTAACTACACCCTGGGTGCACTTCGTAGGGCTTTGATTCAAAATAATCAGAAGAACTGTGAAGCTTGTGGCCTATTGCTGAATTCGCATATAACCGTACAACTCATTCTACTATTGCCTATTCTCCTTTTTAAGTTGAATATGATTTTAATCCAATACCCCCCTTGGACTTATCTATTTTTCTTGTGTTTAAGTTTCTTGGTCTAGATGTCGAACAGAAGGCCAACTTTGTGCAGGATCTCCATCGAGATGTTCACGAACAAATTCACAAGAAGAATGATCATAATGATCGGATTGCTAACAAACACCAAAAGGAAGTCATTTTTGAGCGAGGGGATTGGGTTTGGGTCAACTCTAGCAAGATTTAGTGATACGATATTCGATAGTAATTCCGATCTTGTTACTATCTTATGTAGAGTATTCTAATTTGCATGAAAATTTGGATTCGAGGATGAATCCTTCCTAGGATGGATGGGATGATGTGATTGTTGGAAGCCTGGGACGAATTTGGATTCTTGCATGATTTAGAGTAATGAAATATGAATTATAGCAAAGCACAATTTCATGGTTTCTTACAATCAAAGATACAAACGTTGTCGGATCAGTTTGAAAATTTAACTAAAGTCAAATGACTCATTAGGAGTCTTCTTGTTGAAAGGATATCAGATTTGAACGGTCCAATCGTGAGATATGAATTTTGGAACAGACTACTTTTGTTCATTCACGATCTGCTATTCGTAGTACTGCGCAGCCTCGGTTTTATTGACGATTGGAGGTCTCAATGTATTCCGATTGAGTAGAAATTTTACCCACTGACAGAGGATTGATCAAGAAATATGTTGACTGAAGGTGATCAAATTAGAACGGTCTGATGGTGAGTTATTGGTTTCAAAATATACTATTCTCAAACTGGAATTTTGCACGCGATTTATGAAGATTAGATCGAGCGCATGGGATGTTTCATGTGTGGAGGTCACCATCCCTGCTAGAAGTTGCCAAGATGGGTGTTAATTTTACTTAGTATGTCTTTTAATTAAATTAGTCAATTAGTTTTTGACAATTTTGATTTTTTTCTTATTTAATTAGGTAATTTTCTACTTTTTAAGAATTAAGTTAGGATGAGCTTCTTACTTAGGTAAGGTCCAAATTTAATAGGATTTAAGATAAGTAGGGCTCAAATAAAGTCTATGGATTAGAATCCTAGGCCTATTAAAATTGTCGCCTATATAAAGGCAGATTTCTCACCTTTTCAAAGATAGATTTTTTACTTTAATTTCATTATGAGCTTTGAGGGAGATCTCTTTGTTTATTGAATTCCTATTTTAAAGAGAACTAGGTTACATGTATCTTAGAGTACTCGTATAGGTCGATTGTGTGATACTCGTATTTGTCATTGAGTAGATCCCTGGGTAGGTGTTTGATTGAACCTCTAGTTTATATTCGCTTCTAGCATAGTAGGTGGCTAGGGGTTGATATTCCATGTTTGATTGCATTTTTACGGCATAATATGCTTCTTACATCTCCATTCTTTTCCATTCTTTTGTTTCGTATTAACTTTTTGTTGGGTTGCACAATCTATCCCTTTTTGTTGTTTAATTTGAAAAATTTGTATCCTTCATCTGTTTATGTTAATACAATAATAAGTTCCCAACTCTACATTTAAATTCTGCGAGCAAAAAATCTCATCATTTTGAGAAATATCAAACAGACCGTCCCAAATTTTTTTTATAAGCCTGATCCTGAGGCATTTTCGGCGTGGCAGGAGCGAATGGAGCACATCTTTGAGCTTTATAACTTCTCTTAGAACGTCAAGATAAAGTTGGCCATCTCTAAATTTAAAGACTATGCATCGACCTGGTGGAGAAATTTGAGGATGACTAGGGAACGTGATCACGAGGCTCCAATTCCGACAAAGAGGGCCCTTATGATTCATATGAGGAAAGCTTAAGTTATTGGTTCCCAAAGACTTATAGGTATTACAACATTGATCTACTAGCTTTCAACTATGCAGGCTGCCAGTGGCTAGAGGTATCTTTACTGAAGTAGTTAACCAAGCTCAGCTTGTTTACCTTATAGTGTCTTAGTCTAGTGATTTTCTGCCAACCTCCCATGCTCTTCTTTCTTCCGTATTGATGTTGTCAAATCTGTTGTAGGATCTCACCATCACAAGCTGATAACACGTACACAACATTATCATCATTTGTGAAATGGAGACTTGAGGCGTGAGTATATGGCACTGATCTGTCTGCCAGATCCTTTGAGGACTTCGTGAATAATCAAAGTCCAAGTTAGATATTCTTGTAGGTCAGTTTCCACCATAGTGAGGTTTGCAACCTACCATGTACCTTCACGAGATAAAAGAGGCAATTATACTTGAATAATGAATGGAGAGCAAGGGGGAACTGATCTGCTTGTTACCACCCCAAATGCCAGGTGACTTGTGTAAGTTCTCTGTTGTCTGGAATGTAATGGAGGCACCTGCTCTTATTCAGCCTACAAGACCATGTTAAAAGAAGAAGAATTATCCAGTGAATATGGCAATAAACCTTCCTATACATTTAGTTTTCTATTGCACAATGAGTAAGGATCTAGCTAATCAACTATCCCATGTCCTCTGTTCTGTTGTAAGCAATTGTAATATGCCCTCCAATTTTCACATGGAGAACTTCATACATATTTCTGTCCTTAAAAGCCAGTCTGATGCATAGTAGGAAAATAGATTTTCATTTCTTTTCGCCTTTAACCATAGCCAAGTTGAATGTTGTATGGTTTGAATAATCTGTGTAATGTTGAGGTCCATTTCTTGAAAGTGAACTTTGTTTCTTGTTTTCCAAATCTATCAGGCTGTAGAAAGCCACATAGATTTCCATGCACATGGATTGACGCCATGTGGTCTTATAGTACAGAATTCATGCAATGTTTTGGCATGCGTCAAGTCTGGTGGAACTTCCTCTTCACTCATTAACCAGGCATATATTGTGTTCCAAATATGCACAACAAAAGAGTAGTTAATGAATAAGTGAGTGATAGATTCTTGTTCATTACCTGACTGACAGAGAGTGCAGGTTAGATGTTGATCATTCTTGATGATGTTCCTATGCAATAACTCAGTCTTGATTGGTAAGGCATTTTGAAGTAAATTCCAATCGAAGACCATTTTCTTTTTTGGAGTTATCTTGTTCCAGACATTCTGTAGGAGTGTTGCTTCCTCTGGAGAGTATGGTGTGTTTAAAGAGTTGATGATCCTTATGTAAATTGTAGCGACAATATAGTTCCTTTCCTTATCTCCTTCAAATGCATACCTGTCTACTCTCTGGTATACTGGACATATACCTTACAAAGTGGTGCATAGGTCTGCTAATTCAGTATGTTCAAACTCCCACAATGGTCTACGCCAGTTCAAGTTCCAACTCCAAACATTGTTGGTCCAGTGTCCCATATCCACATTGTGAGCATCTTGATTTATTGAGATCCTAAATAATCTAGGATATCTCACAGCAAGTGATGGTTGATGATGCCAAGAATCAGTCCAGAATCTGATGTTTACTCCATTTCCTAAACTGATTTTTACATTATGATGAAATTGCAGCGAGTTAGCTATTTCCTTCATGTTTTTCCCCAGGCCGATGCTTGTGATCTATTTATTCTCCTACTTAAGCTGGCAGTTGGCAGCTTCAGTTCTCGCAGTCCACCTATTTACAGTACACCTCTCTGGCCATATTTGGAACGCAGAATATCCTTGACCAAGCTCCTTTCATCAGAAAGAATCCTTGCACACCACTTACCAAGAATTGCAATGTCGAAAGCTTGCGAGTTACGAATACCAAGACCCCCTTTTTCAGCTGGTGTTGTGACCTTGCTACATGAAAGGCAGCATGTCTTTCTTTGTTGCAGACCCAAAACAAGGCTCTCATTATGGAGTTTAGCTTGTTCAGAACCGATGCCAGAGCTTTGAAATATCCAAAGAAATGTGCAAGTAGAGCAGCAAGTACAGCATTCAGAAGAGTCATTTTACCTCCACTGGATATGTGTTGATTTTGCCAAAGATTCAGCACCCGGCTGTACTTTTCTATGATAGAATTCCATGTAGTCTGTTTCCTCGGGTTGGCCCCTAAAGGCAGACCTAAATAAGAGAAGGGAAGAACACATGTTTTACATCCCAGAAAGGCAGCCATTTCCTGGACGGTTCTTTGAGGTATGTTAAGCCCTATGAGGCTACTCTTGCAGAAGTAACCTTCAGCCCAAAAACGAGTTCAAAGTTTTGTAATATGGCTTTAAATGCTCTTATTGTACCCCATGAGGCCTCACCGAATAATAATGTATCATCAACAAACTGAATGTGAGTTAGGCAAACATTTTATGCACCAATTTTGACTCCTCTCAACATATGCAAGTCTGCTACCCTTTAGATCATATTATATAGACCCTCCGCTGCTAACAGGTACAGAAAGGGAGAGAGAGGATCACCTTGAGTTAGGCCTCTCTTAGGTTGGAATTCAGATGTTGGACTTCCAATAATGAGAATGGAAGTAGAAGCTGAACCAACCAATCTAGATTAGTGGAAACCCCATGTGTGTCATAATGTCTTGTAAATAATTCGATTTAACCATATCAAAGGCCTTCTCGAAATCAACCTTAAAGACAAGTGCTTCTTCTTTCTTTTTTCTCAGATCACCCAGCACTCATTTGCTGTAAGTACACCATCTAAAAGTTTTTTGCCTTTGATGAATGCCATCTGAGTTGGAGCAATGATATCACTTATAATGGGGCTGATTCTGTTGGCCAAGACTTTAGAGATGATCTTAGGAATAGCCCCTACGAGTGTAATAGGCCTGAAATCATGGAAACATAGAGGTGTATCTATTTTTGCAAGCAATGTGATGTGAGGTGCATTACTGCCTCTGACCAGCTTAAAATTTCTGTAGAATTCTCTGAATAATTGACATAAATCATCTTTCATCAGATATAAGAATTGCTTCATGAACTTAAAGTTTAATCCATCAGAGCCCGTACACACTCAGCTATGGCACTCAGGATTTCTACTTCTGTGAAAGGCGTGATCATGTTTCTTTGAGCTACTGAACTAATGTTTCTAAAGTTCATGTTACTGATCATAGACCTGGACCAGCTGACTTCTGTGAACCTATCTTCAAAGTGCTTCTTAAAACTGCTTTTGATCAAGATATGATCTTCCAACCAAGTATTGCTATCCCAGATTCCATAGATGGCATTCTTTCTTTTGCTTCTCTTCAGACATCGATGAAAGTATTAGCTGTTGACATCTCCCTATCTTACCAGTTGACTCTTGATTTCTGTATTGCTACACTATCCAACTGCTTAGTAATCTTATCCAGTTCCTCTTTGAGTTGAAGGTTGATTACAGAGGATGTTGCAGTGTTTTGAAGAGGGCTTGCACACTCAGCTGCCAATTCCATTTCATAGCACTTATTTAGGAGTTCTTGCCTTTTGGATTCAAAATTTTGGGGTGCAGATTGGTTCCAGTTTTAAAGGCCTGCTCTGAGGGCCTGCAATTTAGACGTAATTCTGAAGCCTGCATAACCTTCTGTGTGTGTATTATTCCATATGTTTTCCACCATTTCCACATAGGTTCTATCTTCAAGCCAGCAGTCAAAAACTTTGAGAGGTTTAGGGCCCCAGTTTTGAGTGTTTGAGATCAGTCTCACGGGACAACGGTCAGAGTCTTCCCTCTGAAGACCAGTTTGTAGCCAATCTATCCCCTGATTTAACCAGACATCATTACATAAAAATCTGCCGATCCTGCTCATTGATGACAGGGAGTTCAAGTCCAATGTAAATCTTCTCCTTTCCATTCTTAGGTCTATTAACTTTAAGTCATTGGTGAACTGTCTAAAGAGAGTTATTTCCCTATCATTCTGGCTGGATGTGCCCTTTCTCTCACTTGAGTCAAGAACAACGTTGAAATCACCCATCAAACACCACTTTTGTCCTCCTTTGCCTGAATGCATATCTCTTATATCGTGCAACTATTTCTGCTTTGATGTCAAGTCATGCGGACCATACACATTCAGCATATAAGAACAGGTTCCTAATACAACGTCCATAACTAAATTTATGATGAATTTGTTCTTGTACCAGATGCAGAGAAGTCCCCAGATTGTCCTTTAGAGCCTTGATAGACCCAAACAAATTCTTTATCCATCCATTGATAAGTACATAGTTTAGCATCATTTTTTTCCATTTTAGTCTCTTGTATGCTGATAAAATCTAGTCTTTCAGTAGATATTAAACACTTTAACCTCTTGTTTATGCCTGAGATACACAAGCCTCTCACATTATAGGTTAGCATCTACATAGAAAAAATTTCCCATCTCCTTTGTTACTGCTTCCAGGTGTTGCGGCTTTCTGTGATTTTCTATTTATGCAATTCATTTGTATCAGCCTTTGTACTGTTTCATCCGGGTATGGGCCATAGGTTATTCCTAACCCGCAACCTATTTTCATAATAGATTATGCCTCAGCCCTTAGATGGTTGTCTGAAACTGCACACCCTGAAGTCAGTTCAGTGGAGTAGAAGAATGTTGTTGCATATTACCTAGCCAATCATTTAATATTGCTTGATCTTTGGTTATGTCCAGTGCCACTTCCTTTCTACTTTGGCTCTTTGTTTTAGGCCCACCTCCTTGACTTTTTTTTATAGCCTTTTTGTTAGATTGATGGTCTTCTTTTTCCAGAGAATTTGCAAGTAGAGGTGGGAAGTCAACAACTAGGTTCAATCCTGAAGGTGCCCCTCGAGATTCAACTTCTTTATGAGGTGATTTTGTGTCCAATACCATTTGATCTTTCCTCACAGAATAATCATCCTGATGAGACTCATGGTTGTTTATCTTTTGTATTTTTGTTCCAAGTGTTTTTTGCCCTTTGAAGCAGGTGATGTATGATTATTTGCAACCAAATCAGGCTTTTCTTTATAAGCCAAAAATTCATTAAATAAAATAATATTTACAGTTTCTTACCAAGGGTAAGAGCAAAAAAAAAAGGAAAAACAAATAGTCTGAGGTCTCGGTCTACAAGACTAGGGATTACAACCCATCATACACAACAAGTACTAGGTACATAAATGAGGAAAACATGCTAGGGGATAACATGGACAAGAGATGTGTAAATCGATCCATTAACTCTCAGCTATGCAGGCTGTCATCTAGAGATTACTACAGGTGTCTTCACCTTGCTAAAGACCCAGCTCGGCCTGTATAGTGTATAGCATAGGTCTATGAGATTGCTATAAATTTCCTTTAAGCAATGACTTAGAGGATATTCAAGCATTGATCTTCAACCAAATCAGGCTTTGATGCATTCAGGAATCCATCTACTGTGTTGCCGATTTTGTCTTTATCTACATTAGTGTACTCCATCAATAAACAAACCTCCAAGCTTTGGTCAACATCTTGAGGAACATTTGGATCAACTGGCTGTTCTGGTGCAGGAAGATCATTTATTGGATCAGGAGTCTCCGGAATGGTTTCATCAGTAGTAGCACCAAATAGGGGGCATAGGTCACCATGATATCCAGCAACAGTAGGCCACCAGTTCAGTCTGACGGGAGACCATTTTCTATGTTCCACCACATAGTTAGATGATATCCTTAATGTCTGTTGTATGTCTTTCACTTGTGGATCAGATTCATTGGTAATTTGAGCCAGTATGGCTATCCTTTACACCACTGGTTGGGAAACAGAGATATCATATGAATAAGCATTAGAGTTAATACTATTACCGAGGCTAGAACTAGCCTCAGAGTCATTTGAGTTTGTGTTATAAAGTCATGAGTTCATCTCAAATTTCTAAGTGCTATTTCTCTCACAGAAAGGATTAATAGTTTGCCCTCTAGAACCATGTTTAACCGAGGCCTTAGGACATGATCCAGATCAGTCTAAAGAAGCATTTGCACAACTTCCAAATAAATATGTTGAATGGAGCAATCATCAATCTTGAGTACAGTCCCTAGTGCTGCCCCAATTTGTTCCATAATAGATTTGGTCCAATATCTAATGGGAAGACCATATATCTTAATCCATCTCGCATTTTGAACTCGAATAACCTCATCAGCCCTAGGATAAATATCATCTAACCAATTCAATAGCCACATATTGTCATTTGTTATCAAATTATGCAAATCTTTTTCATATTCTTCCCATAGTAAGATCTTTGACGTTTCTAAAGGACTGACTACAACGTTAAGATAGCCAACAGATTTTAATTCCAGTTGCAAATCTTTCCAGTCAGTGCCTATATGTAAAATACCCACATACCCAGATTTCAACCAACAGGGTTCATTACTTACAGAGATGATCAGAGGGGAGAGTTCTTCAGCATTCTGAAGCAAACTAGTAGGCAGAACATTATTCGTCTTAACGTTTCTGACCCATTGGTAGTTGAAGCATCCATAACAAGGCATTGACCCTTACTAGTTGATGCATCAGCAGTGAGACCCCTAGCCGCAATAATCTGGGGAATTGATTCAAGCTTACATTTCATAAGTATGTGAGGCTGTTGAACATACCTTTTCTATGAGACCTTAGGATATCGAGCAACATTAGCATGCAATCGGTATGAAACTATCCACGCATTGTTTAACTTAACAAGTGTTGATTCTTCATTAAAAGGGTGCACAAAATCAATGAAACCGAAGGGGAGGCCTGCCAGCTTAGTTTTTGGGCTATTTTCAAGTTTTGCACCATTTCTTGCCAGTTGAGAATCTTCAGTAATTGATCAGACGTGCACTGCTCCTAAAGGTTCGTGATGAAATATGTTTTCCACAGGTTTTGTGACCTTCTCAACGATGATTCTTGGTCCTAAACGTGCATGAACTGGTATACGATTTTGTGACAAGACCACATCTTTATAGCTCTGTCCGTTTCTCACCTAGGGTGGTGGAAACATTGACCTTTTTCGCTCCTTGATTTTTGTTCTTCTGAGCTTCTTCAGTTGATGAGCCGGTCGAGTACACATGGTAGAGGAGCAAGGGAAGGAAAATGGGGGGTAGACAATGAAGCTAGACTCCTTAAAAGCATACATTCCCAGGGGGATTGGACGGAGGGAGTTAACGAATGTGTGTCTCCCTGGGCGTGTGAGGCATCCTCGGGAGAAGGGGAAGAGAGGATGGCCAGGTTCTAGTGAGTGGTGATGAGGGGAACAAAAGTGAGAGTTAAGGAAGGGAGTCGTGCGGCAGAGCTACTGTTCATTCAAAGTGGGAGAGAAAGCTATTGTTCATGCATAGCGGGAGAATTCTTAATTTATTTTCTTGCAATCTACTTGTTGTCTACTCCTAAAAGATTTAAATGCTATGATACATAGTTGAAGGAGGATCCACATTACCTAACCTTTACTCATTATATGGATAGCTTGACTTGTGAGCACTCAGCTGAGCTGCATACCAATCTCCAAACAAAAATTGGAATTGATAAGTTGGCAGTCATGACGTGGGCTTCACTAGTGAATCATTGCTAATAATATGATGGCAATGAATTGAATGTTGTGTTATATAACAACTATGAAGGTAAGGGAGCCATGTACCACCAACAGCCTTAATGTTATGCAACATAAGGTGATGGGAATGGGGCTTATACCTGATACTGTGGATTAAGCATTAGGCTTGAAGGGAAACAACTAATATTCTGCAACGCATGAAGTGTAGGAGTACTTAGACTGGCTAGACAACAACTGGAGGACCTGTTATGTTTATGCTTATGTTTTCTTTTTATTTCTTATCTTTTCATGTTTCCTTTACTAAGGAAACTGTGTATATTTCCTGTACATTTTATTTATCATTAATGAATTTTGACATACCAAAAAAAACTTATCAGCCTTATGCAGGAGTCATAACTAGATTTGCTCAACTCAACTTGAACAAATTGTTCTGAAGCATATAGGAGTCATGACTGTCAACTTATCAGTCACTAGGATTGGTATACAGCTCAACCTGCTCGTCTAATAGCTTGAGTAGTTATGTAATCCTTATATGTACTTTCTTTACTCTTTTAATGAAATTTGGCATAACAAAAAAAAGGAATACACTTGTTTTCCTTGAAAAAGAATCCATCATGCCTATAAAACTTGTTAAAGGTAACCTGTTTACGTGCAAGAAACACACTAGCAAAACCTTCATCTTGTTCGTATAAAAACTTAATGTGCTCAAAGCCAAGTAAACGTGCATCAAGTATATAAATCAAGGCATACCTCCGAAATAGGGCATTCGCTACTATATTCTCTTGACCTTTCTTATATTTGATGACATATGGTAATGTCTCGATGAATTCAACCCACCTTGCCTGCCTCTTGTTCAGCTTTTGTTGTCCCTTCAAGTGTTTGAGGGACTGATGATCTGTGTGGATCACAAATTTCTCTGGCCATAGATTGTGTTGCCATGTCCCTAGAGTACTCACAAGTGCACACGACTCTTTGTCATAGGTCGGGTAATTGAATAATGGTCCATTGAGTTTCTCGTTGAAATATGCTACCGTAATCCCATCCTGCATAAGAACAACGCCTATACCCACTCCCGACGCATCACATTCAATCTTGAAAGTTTTGGTAAAATCAGGTAAAGAGAGAGTAAGGGGGCTTCACTTAACCTTTTTTTGAGAACCTTGAATGCCGTCTCTTGGGGGGGGGGGGGGGGGGGGGGGGGGGG
>JAOWBN010177987.1:0-17525 GCA_028565015.1 Pinguicula moranensis
CAAATTGTATTGAAATTATCATCTTTATGACCTAGCCTTGTACGAATTCTACAAATAGGGGCCAATGTACATAGTAGAGAAAGGAGTTTGAGTGGTGGTCTATATTTAGGTTTCCCTCTTTAGTTTTGGTTGAGTTCTTCTTATTGGAAAGTTCATACGATTTTGTAATTTTTTGAGGAAAAATTCAGAATAAATTTTTTATTCACTTCTTTTGATTTAAAGATAACATCCTCTTTCAGAATTCTCATGGCGCGATCATCAGCGATGCAAGGCTTAGAATTTATTTACTCCTATTGTGGAGTAAGGTGGTTGTATCACACAGTGTTTGAATTTTATGTTCTTTGCAGTTTGGATTTATGCTACATATTTTACACTAATGTTTCAATTTTCAACCTCAAGTTTTTTACGCGTCAAAACATGCTTGTTAATGCATAAGCCTGATTGCCTCTTTAGCTACGGAATTGGGAGCATACTTAGTCTAGAAACTCTCAAAGCTTTCTTTGAAAAAAAGGAGTTCTTAGGAGCGGATTATGGTATTTATGTGTTTAGAAGTTATATTAAAATTTATAACACATCTTGTTAGAACTTTAGTATAACGAGAATGAATTTATATGTTATATGTTCAGCATGCTATATATTTACAATTATAATTACATGTTCAGTGTGTTAGAGTGAAAAATTAACACTTTCCTATTAGTATAAACTCAAACTAAGGACTTTAATTTGATCTTGTGTGTTTTAGCCACCCGAAACATGTTAGGAGTAATTTTGTCTCATTAAATCTCCACAAAACCCATGTACTTTTTCTTTTTTCCCGTAGTTCAATTTATTTAAGCATTTAATTTTATGATTTTTTTTATTTCCTATTTGGTCACTATTCATCTCAATTTTCTTCATGTGGTTAGGGTTAACGAGTCTAATTTGCTAAGAGACTAATTTGCCTCCCTGTGGTTCGGCCCCTTTATTGTTATAATTGACGTTGTTCTTTTACGATTTATAGTGATTTTAGGGCATTTTAACTGGTTTCGTGATTATTTGAGCGTTAATTATATACCTTAAGATTCGCATCAAATATCCTCTTTTCCCACCTTTGTATTTTGTTTGTTATCATATCCACCACCAGCTTCCACATTCTCGCCCTATTGGGATTATCTCTGATTGGTAGTCCAAGGTATACAAATGGCAATGCTACTGGCTGGCAATGCCGTAACCTTGCAAACTTAGATAGAGTTTCATCCGAGATATTCACCCCATACAACTTGCTTTTGCTGAAGTTTATTGACAGACCCGAGATCAACTCGAATATGCGGAGTTTTCCTTTCATTGCCATCACATTTGTATGGGAGCCAACTACAAATAAAAGTGTATCATCTACATACTAAAGATGTGAGAGAGATACACTTCCAACTTGAACTCATGAAAGATTATTCCTCTCCAAAGTACTGTTGATTAGTATATTGATGCCCTCAGCCACTACTAGAAATAAAAAAGGTGAGAGGGGTCACCTTGCCTTAAAACCTCTTGAGTTTAAACTTCCCTGCATTACTACCATTTATTAATACTGCTGCATGAGAGGTAGTTACACATTCACGGATCCAGTCAATCTAGATTGTACAAAAACCAAGTTTTCTCATCATAATACTCAAGAACTCCCAATCCACATTGTCATAGGCTTTGGCAAAATCTACCTTAAGAAGGACAATAGCTTTCCTTGACTCTTTAGTTGAATGTACTGCTTCATTCGCAGCCAAAAACCCATCTAGGATATGCCTACCTTGAATAAAAACAGACTGATTTTTGGAAATAATTTTGTACATCATTCTTTTCATTCGGTTTGCCAACAATTTTGATAACACCTTATACCCACAACCTACTAGAGATATAGGTTTGAAGTGCTCCAGATGTGTAGGGCTGCATAATTTAAGTACCAAATTTATGAATGTTGAATTCATGGCCTTTGAGAGACGACCAAACCTGTAAAAATCTCTGATAAACTTGATGAACTTTGGCTTAATAGTCTCCCAGTATTTCTGAATGAATAAAAATTTGAGATCGTCCGGACCAGGACTCTTGTTTGCAAAACAATTCCATACTGTCTCCTAGACTTCAACTTCTATAATTTCATAAATGAGAAAAGCATTATCTGAGTCTCAGAGTGTACTAGCTGAGAGAGTATCTAAAGTTGGCCGCTTCCATTCTTTTGAGGAGAAATGTGAAGAGAATTAGCTAGTAATTCTAGCCTTCACTTCTTCTACTTTCTCTGTCCAAATGCCCTCAATATGCATCCCTCTGATACCATTTAATCTGTAATTCGTGGAAGAAAAAAAAGATATTATTATCCCCCTCTCTGATCCATTGTAATCTTGATTTTTGCCTCAGAAGAATCTCTTTAATCTGGATAGAATGTTGCTGTTGGCGCCAAAGTTGCTTCATTTGTGTTCTCTCTGCATTTGAAGGGCTATTGTTCTCTGCTTTTTCATCCAATGTATGAATCTGAGCTCTAATTGTTTCAGTTTTGCTATCAATTAGGCCAAAGACCTCTTTATTCTAAACACCTAGTTTTATCCTCAGTTGCTTCAGCTTCTCACACAATACAAAACTGTTGTGACCATGTACTTGGAGAGCATTCTACTCAATTTTTATAAACTCCCCAAAACCCTCCTTTTGTTCCCAACAATTTAAAGATCTCACCGCTTTAGGCCCCTAGTTCACTGTCTCAGCTCTTAGAAGAATTGGCCTATGGTCAGAGATAGCTATATCCAGTCCAAATTGATACAATTCATGCCACCTTTGAATCTATGCTTCTGATTGCAAGAATCTGCCTATCCTACTACAGCACGATCCTGTAGGATCCAGTGGCTCGATTTCTAAAATTTTGGAAATTTTCAAATCCGAACCAACTGTGAAATCGAGCCTCTATACATGTTTAATCCAATCTCATGAACAATGTGTAGCTTACTAACCTTAAATCCGGCGTATGTGCTCAAATCCGTGAGATAATCTCGTACAACCCGTGACTATTTAGTTCATGGAAGTCCCAAAATAGGTGATTCTCTACCCGAAGCACTCCTAGATGAAAAGAAGATGCGGCTGCTAGACCTTCACCGGCTACATGGTGTCGACACGACGAGGAACGACAGAAATTTTTCTTCTTCGCGAAATCTCTCTTTTTTGACTCGGTCAGAATCTTCTACGCAAAGAAGACAAAATCCATCGTCTTTTATACCTTCTCAATTGGGCCTTTAATTAGGCCCAATTGTCATATACTTAATGGGCTCAATTTTTATCGATCCCAATTGACAGAATTAATGCATTGTGCTCAATCTAATTTAGCCCAATTTCCACACACTGCCAAATAATGTGGGCTTGGATAGCTCTGGAGGGCTCTAGCCATGCTTTGATTTTTGTGGAGGGGTTGAATGAGTTTGATATTTTGCTGTTTTTGACATTTTTAACTATTAAGGTTGGGAAACCTTCTCAATGGGTATGATAAACATTCCCATAAAAAGCAACAAAGATGCGACCAAGGAAAACAATTTCATTTGATCCACACCATACAACTCCCAGAGCATAATGATGGAATGACTAGCAGGTCATCGCGTGTTAGTGTTGATGCACACAAACTTGTTGCACTTTTCTTGCAAGTGTACAAGTCGCACAAGTAATAGAATGATGATAAGGATGTCGGACCACAAAGATTGGAATAATCAATCACTAACATTCACAAGTTTCGTGCAATTTGAACCGAATAAAACTAAGTTGAAGCTGATACTAATCTAGTCATTAAGCTATAAATTAGGTAATGAACAAAGATGATTAAAGTGCAGTGGAATGAAGACAAATCAAGTACAGAGGTTGGAGACATCCAGGGGGAGTGCAACTTCACCAATTGAGTCCCTCGGGTAGAATTATAATTTGATTAGTCATGGATCATTTATCATATTGTGTCTACCGAATTAACCTATCATAGACTCTTATCTCTTTTGAGCTGTAGGCATCCTACTCTGATTTATATATGAGCATCTCCCGATGTCACATACAAATAAACCAGAGACATTACTCTTAAGTGATCCTCACACGGTAGCACCGATTCTATAGACATTCTCATGCTAGAGCAATCAATGTGGGCCTTTCTATGCCTAGCATAACTCATGTCTCTCGACCTCCCATTATGCTTAGTGAATCTATTCACAGGATGAAGAACAGCCAGATCAAACACCATAAAGGCAACTAAAACATGGTAAACATTCAATAATCTTCCCGAGTTCTTCAAGGGTTACATTGCATTTAACGGTTTAGCTCATGATTATGACATATGTCATTCTACTAACACAGTATTTAGTTCATCACCAGATAAATAGAGAATTAGATCAGCTCTCCCTTGAGCAAGAGCTCCAGGATGGTAACTCAAAATCCTTTTTCTTTGAACAAACCGGCTCATGTGCATCCTTTTTCTCTTTTTGTTGATTTCTACCTTTTATACCACTTTGGTAACTTCTTGTGGAAGCTTCAACCACAATGCAGGGGTATATTTGTCCGCCTACCAAATGTGGCGCGCAAAGATGAGTTTACGTATCACCTTGCATGGTCATTTGATTAGGAGGTGGTACCACACCTTGGATAATTGAGGCAAAACCTCTGCTTTTGAGTTGTTTCTCTTCCTTTTCTCTTAAAGAGCAATTAATGAATTGTTTCTACAAAAGGAAGGAAAACAGGTATAAAAGGCGTGTCCCATCATCCTTATTGAGCCAAATCAGACTCAAATAGTTGCATTTATTAGGTATAAAGTCGGCTCATCAAAATCCTCATACTTGAATCATTGCTTGTCCTCAAGCAAACCTAAAAAAACTTAAATGCACAGTGAGGATGTGTATGGAAAGATGGACACCTAGCTCTGAGTCATGGATGTACAAGTGACTTCTTATGCTTGCAGTCATTACCAGCTTTTGTGTTACTTCATATTAGGTGTCAACCACGGCCAGAACTGTGGGTGTTTTCTCACTTTCATGTCAGGTTCCCTTCTTCAAATTTAGACTTATAGATTTTTCCTCCCAACTTTTCTTTAAGTTTAATTTTTTTTTCTCCCTCACTTTTTGCCATGTCAAGATGATCACTGATTGGATAGACATTATTTTGAAAGCCGATACATATTTCTTCCATCAGAGTCATACATTAAACCCAAGGGTATTTACATAACTGACAATACAAGAGTACTATGTACATCAAGATGCTCTTCTTTTCTTTTGTTTTGGGACAACTAATTCTATCTTTGAGTGCACAGAAGCAATTGCTTAGCTATCCTTCGAGATACATAATATATTTTTTTATTTTTTTCTGGCTTTTTTTGTGTTGCTTTTGCTTTTTCCTATCCATCACTTGTCCCAATCTTGGTTTAGGCTCAGAGAGGTTACTTTTGAACTGAAGAAAAGTGTTTGGATTTTTCTATCAATCTTAGCCTAAAGTCGGGTACCTTCCCCAAAATAAAAATTTTCTTCCTGAAATCACTTCCCCCAGTTTTGTTTTTGGTTGATTTCTCTTATGTATTACAAGTTTTTATTTCTTCCAAAGTATGGTAATTACCCTAAAGGCAAAAAGAACAATAGATACACCATACAACAAAAGTAGTACATAGGCATAAACATGTAATACAGTACCACACAGATCAAACATACGAGGTTCAAAAGATCAGTAGCAACGAAAATAAAAGTGCAAGGTTAAGCAAATTAGTTAACTCCCCCATCTCCAAACTTATCATACACTGCCCCCAGTGAATAAAGAAAATATGAGTTCAAGCAATACTCACCTGAAAGCAGGCAGAGCCATGCTTCATTCAGAGTATGATCCCACCAGGTTGTAGGTATATGCCACATCATTCTCATCCTCCTCTTCATCTTCGTCCTCATCCTCCTCCGCATCATCTTACTCTTCTTCTTCATCACCAGTCCCAGTAGCTGCCTCATTTGGTGGTGCAGATGGAGTAAAGATTAGTGGAGGTGATAGTGGGCTGACAGGAAACTGAACACCCTTCATTGTGGACATCAGCACAAGATTTGTGTACACTGCAGAGATGTAGCGATAAGAGTGGCCCACAAAGGTCTCCCACTAGTCCAGATTTGGAGAAGCAACTGCTGGAGGCATGGCTGGTGCAGGTTTCTTGAGCTTATGTCCAGGAGTGTGTACCTGCAGAGTAGGAATGGGAGTTGCCATCTTGACTTTACCTTTGGACTTGGAGGTGGTAGGCGAAGTAGGTTTCGCTGGGTGGCTTCAGTCATGGGTGCTCGGTGGCAGAGGAAGCGCCCAACTTGCTTATCAGAGTAGGAGTGATATCCAGAGCAGGGAAAACAGCTTCTCATCCTCGGCCAAGGCTACCCCAGCCTTCAGACAAATCGCAGTTATCAAGGGAGGGAAGTGCAGTAAATTGGGGTGCTTCTCTAGGGCAGCTAGACTCTCCATAATGTCCTTGTGAATCACCTTCCCTACATCAATGTTGCTGCCAGTTTTAATGGCATAAATGAGCAACAGTCTCTTCAACTTGATGTCCCAGTGTTGGTCGTTGGCATCATCCTTGTGCATATGAATAAGTGCCACATGAGAACAGTGGCACGACAATCTGACTTGTTAACTCCCAATTCAATCGGTTTGTTTCTAGTAGACATCTTTCATGTCATTCCTAGAGAACATAGATATTTAGCCACATCAGGGTGTACTCCCTAACTTCGAGAATTCATCTTCACTCGGGCACATAAGATTTTGAATTTAATTTATCTCCATCGGGCTAAACGGCACCCGAATTCCTCTAACATATACTTTGAAGTCATTCATGACAGCCAAGTTAGCATAAAATATCCTTACCAGATTTGGTGCATATTCAATTGGAGTTCTAAGAAATTGAATCCAATAACGATCCTTAACACCTTTCCTAATAGTAGGCATGCATCCAGAAGCAAAACCCCTTTCCTGTATCACATCCAATACACCCACAATAGCCTCAAAGAAATCTTTTGCAATGGCACTCGCAAATTTTTCAGTAGCACCAGACATAGTGTTTTTTACTTTCTTAGGTGGCATGCTTGCTAAACTCAGAGAAAATGCGGTCTCAGCAAGTTGTGGAGTAATGCGAACTGCACAGTGGTCCCAAGAGGATTTTGGCATTTAGGGTTAGTCGTTGTCTGAAATTGTGTTGTTGCTTGAGGTGGGAAAATGGCCGCATTTTTATATCGGGACCTAAGTGGGACTTGAAATTAATTCATGGCCTTTACAATAGCTGTTATTGTGCTAACATAGTTGAATAAAATAATTGCCCACTATGGTAACTATGCATAAATTAGACGTACCGATCATGGGCACTGAGTGGGAAACTGAAGTTTCTTCTTATATTTCCTGCTCCATTATGATTGTTGCTTGATCTTCCTATTGGTTGTGTTCACGTAGGTCACCCTGTTAGATATACCAAAAGGTGTTAGCATGTGATGATTAAACAAAACGTATAAAATTAAATCAACATTTTTAATGGACACAAGTAATAACAGCTGCCATTTGAGGACTTATAACTGCCCTTCCCCAAACTTAACACGTTGGATAACACGATGTTGATTGAGTTAAGTAAGTGGAAGGGTTGAGGTTGATGCAACCCAAGTTGCACCAAAACCTACTAGTGGTGTGGACCAAGAGGTCATGCAAATGGAGCCTAATGGAGAACCCAAAGATGGCGAGATGGTGGCTGCAAGTCGTAATCCATTAAGGCTTCAAGAAGGCCCAATTACATGCCTAAGAGTCAAGAAGTTCAAAGAGGCCTTAAACTTAATGATCTAAGGAGTTTGGGGTCGAGAAGAAAGAAATGGACCCCAAGGCCCATTTATGCTTAGTAGTCCCCACGACCCAATTGAAGAAATCTGGCCCATTACCATGATCCAAGTCATAGCCCAAGAAGCAAGCCCAACTAAATAGTGCACGTGTGGTGTGGTTTGTGCAGTCCAAGGACAAATGGAAACAAGACCAAGTCCAAGGATTAAATGGATAATGAAGTTTCTTCCCAAAAATCATCCAAAAGGATTCCTTCATTATCTAAAGATACTCCTTCGTTATCCAAATCTTTAGATAAAGATATTACTTAATTATCACTTATTTAGACTTGGATATTTCCTTATCCATACCTAATATATTAGGAAACTTTTTAATTATGTTTATCTAGTTAGAATTAGATTCCTAGTGGAGAAACTAGCCCAAATTTTGACCCCATAATCCTTTATATAAGGGGAACGACCCAAGACATGTAATATACCTTGATTTTATGCAATTTTGTGAGATTAGTATTCTCTTTTAGTCTTAAACCAATTTTATACTCTTCTTTTCTTTTCAAGTTAAGTGGCGTTGTTTCTAAAGAATTTATCCTTAATTATTGGTTAGCGCAAATTGGTTTCAGGGGATTAGTTGATGGTGTTCTCGGTTACAATTTTTGTGACTTTTCGTTGGTTGAAACAAGTTTTCTTCAAGCGTAAGCACAACAAATTTGTCCTTTTTAATCGTGTGTTTTGAATCATCGAATTGGGTGTGAGGTTTTGCCACAAGTTTGGCAATGATTCATATCATTTTGGTATCGGAACCAGGTTTAGGACATTTTTACCCTATCAATCAACGTTCAGGTTCCTTAGCTCATTGTAGCTTCGAGGCCAAAATTTGTTTGATAGTATATCTTTAATTTTTGAGTTGTAACCTTGCTGGTTTAAAAAAATCGTTAAAAAAATGAAAATCTTTCAATTCAAAAGCAGAAGTAAGGAGCCAAATTCAAAAACAAAAAAGATCAAGACCCTCAAAATAGTGCTTCATCGAAATTGGTACAACCACCAAGAGATCTATTCAAGTTGAGTTGTTTTTATTTATTTTGAGTCTTAAAGAGTTTGTCACGAGTTTGAGTTCTTCATACTCAAACCCGAGGCCGTCGCCCTTTTTTTCATTCCCTGAAAGGATAGTTCTTCTTTTGTAATTCTCAATCTTGAATCAAGTTCTAGTCCATTTTGAATTGTCACTTGCTTGAGGAAAAGGTTTGAGTTGAAGTTGGCTAAAACCAAAATTTGGGAGTGCTTGAGAGTTAAAGGCAGAGAGGTGAGATTCAAGAGAAGGTAAAAGCCGATTTGAATGATACACAAGTGCTTGAATGATCATCTTAGAGTGTAACACGTGAGGGAGTAGTGAGTTTATTTCGAACTAACATTTTCTTTGCAGGTACAACATGTCCAACAAGGACAAATCCGTAAGCAATTCAGCAGAGGAAGATATACCTCCAATGGCCAATCTTGAGCAAGTGATAACTGTCCTTCGACGCCTGGTCATGGCAAAAGAGGATTCTCAGGAAGATATGGCATGGATGGAGGCCCGTATGAATATTGAAGCATCCACCAGCCAGGCCCCCAAAATTGACCCCAAGGGTTTGCCCCCTGAAGGAGGCCGAACAGCAGCTAGACTTCCAATCGAGCCCCCTGAACACGATGCTGAACAATTTGATGGTCGTGAGGATTTTGATGCCGGTACTTTACCAAGCAAAATTGTTTTCTTGCAAGAATTCGTAGATGTCATGTCAGAAGAGTTACCCTTGGGTTTACTCCCAATCAGAGGCATTGAACATCAGATTGATTTTGTTCCCGGAGCTATCATACCAAATAGACCAGCCTATAGAAGTAGCCCTGAGGAGACTAAAGAGTTGCAAAGACAAGTGGACGAGTTACTAGCCAAGGTGCACGTTAGAGAAAACCTAAGACCATGCACCATACCTGTGTTATCCTGCATGTAAGATAATTAGCAATACCTGCAAACCGGAGCTTTGTACTTCCTTGAACAGCCAACAGTCTTTCATCTGGAAAGGAATCATTTTGTCCATGTCACCTCCAGTAAGATTTTCCAGGAATGAGAGATGGTCAGCCACTACATTTTCATATCCCTTCTTGTCTTTGATTTCAATATCATACCCTTGTAGGAGCAAAATCCATCTGATCAGCCTTGACTTAGCATTCTGTTTTAGCATGAGATATTTGATGGCAGAGTGATCAGTATACACTACTACTTTGTTTCCCAAAATATAGGGTCTGAATTTATAAAATGCAAACACCACTGCTAACAACTACTCTTCTATGGTGGCATAGTTGATTTCAGATGCATTCAATGTTCTGCTTGCATTGTACGGAATACTTTGTTTTTCCTCTAGCCAAGAACTGCTCCTACTATGTAGTCGCTTGCATCACACATGATTTCAAATGGTTCACTCCAGTCAGGTGTATCAATGATAGGTGTAGTGGTTAACTTATCTTTCAAGAAATCGAATGCATTCAAACAATTATCCTCAAACTCAAACTTTACATCTTTTTCCAGTGGCTTGCATAGTGGTCTGGTGATGTGTGAAAAATCTTTAATAAATCTTTAGTAAAAACCTGCATGGCCAAAGAAGCTTCTAATTCCTTTGGCAGAAGTTGGTGGTGGCAGGTTGGCAATGACTTCTATTTTTTTTCTCTCCACTTCTATCTCCAAACTTGACAACATGTGTCCCAGCACAATTCCTTCCTGTACCATGAAGTTACATTTTTCCCAGTTGAGTACTAAATTTGAGAGTTCACACCTTGTCAGCACCAATTGTAATTTTTTTAGAATCCTTCAAATGATAATCCCACCAATTTTTTTTCCATGACGACTTTAAAGATGCGCTCCACCATGTCAGAGAAGATAGAGGTCATGCACCTCTGAAAGGTAGCTGGAGCATTTTAGAGTCGAAATGGGATTCGGCAGAATGCAAATGTTCCATAGGGGCAAGTGAAGGTAGTATTCTACTGGTCTTCAGGTGCTATATAAATTTGGTTGTATCTAGAGTATCCATCCAGATAGCAATAAAACTTGTGGCTTGCTAATCGATCTAGTAACTGATCAATAAAAGGACAAGAGTAATGATCCTTTCCTGTGACCTTGTTCAATGCTCTATAATCCATACAGATTCTCCATCCAGTGACTGTCCGTTTTGGAATAAGTTCATTCTGATCATTAACTTTCATTTTCGTTCTTCCTTTCTTTGGGACACACTGGACTAGACTGATCCAACTACTATCCGAGATAGGACATATCACTCCAGCATCCAACAATTTTAAGATCTCCTTCTTAACAACCTATTTCATGATAGGGTTCAGTCTTCTTTGAGAAGTTACCACTGGTTTGCTTCCTTGTTCTAAGAATATTTGGTGCATGCACACAGATGGACTAATTCCTTTTATATTTGCCAAGGTCCACCCTATGGCACACTTGTGATCCTTGAGCACACGCAACAGACTATCTTCTTGTTGACGTGAAAGATAACTTTTTTTGGTAAGCCAAATTTCATTAAGTATAAATAAAGTATGTACAAGGGAAGAAAAGTAAGGAAAAACAAAAAAATACAAAAAATGTACACTAAGTTCCCTAGGAGGTATCAACTAGATAGTATCTTTGAAATTGATCTGAATATCATGCTTTTTCTTCTGATATAGTTAAGGGTGATCTGGTACATGGCTCACCTAGCGTCATAGTAGATCACAAAGCATTTCAGTATTCAGATCATCGTCATCATCCGCTCTTCACTAAAGCAAAATGTCATGACTGTCACATTATCAATTCCCATTACAGGAATATTGGTACACAACTCGATTAAGTTTGGTGAGTTATCCCTATAATGAGTGAAGGGATGGTGCTCCGAGTAGACATGCATATCAGATCAAAACCAAAGAAAATAATCACTGGAAAAGTTTCATCAGTGCCAAAGAATGCATACTTTAAATGTATGGGTAATGGTTTGAGCTCCAAAATAGGTGGCTGTTTGATTGAAGTGCTCTGGGATGCTGGGCGTTCTCCCAAATTTTCAAAATAAGCTTGTCCTTGCCTTTAATTAGCATCCAACCAATTGGTGCATTCATTGACTCCAGGCTCTTCCAGGATAAGAAGAACAAAGAACTGACTAAATAATTTTCCAGATCACTCCGTTGATATGTATAGTCAGGTTGGATGAATTATTCAGTAGCATCAACACTCAAACAATCTTCTTTGTGTTCATGCTGTTTCATTGCCCAGAACATATTAAAATTAACCTCTTCCCCTTGGACTCTGAGAATCAGCTCTCCTATTTGGACATCAATGAGGGCACCTCCTGTTGCTAGAAATGACCTTCCCCGAATAATGTGGATGTCTTTATCTTCCTCCATATCCACAATAATAAAATTATCCGGGAAGATAAATTCATCACTTTGATAAGGACATATTCAATGATTCCTATAGGCTGCTTGATGGATCTATCTACCAGATGTAGGGAGATTGTAGTGGGCCTGGCTTCACCTAATCAAATCTTCTGAAAAATAAACGGAGGCAGAAAATTAATGCTTGCACCTAGATCCCACAAAGCCCTTGCAAATGTGGAATTTCCAGTAGAACAAAGGATAGTAAAACTTCCTGAATCTTTTAACTTTGGTAGCAACTTTTTTGGAGGATGGCGTTGCATTCCTCTATGAGTGCCACAGTCTTATAACCTCCAAATCTCCTCTTGTTGGACAAAATATTCTTCATGAATTTCCTGTAACATGGCATCTGCTCAAAAACTTCCGCAAATGGAATGTTAATATGCAGTTTTTTAAAAACATCTAGAAACTTTTGGAACTGCTTGTCCATTTCCATTGTTTTCATCTTTGTGGGAATGGAACTGATACTTTTTGTTCTTCCTCTTTCTGAGGTATAATTTCTTCAGACTTTGTGGTCGCTTCTTTTTTGTTGGTGTGGTATCCTTGGACATAATTTCTACCTCTTTCCCACTTCTCATGGTTATAGCTTGGCATTGCTCCTTAGGATTTACTTTAGTGTTTCTTGGCAATATTCCGGGGGTTCTCTCTGCTAACAACTTTGCTAATTGTCCCATCTGAGCTTCCAGATTCCTCATAACTATTATTTGATCCTTGAAGTTAGCCCTTGTTTCTTGCATAAATCCTTGTGATGTGGTGGCCAACTATGCGACTAAATCTTGAAGGTTTTGGTTGTTCTTTGCAGTAAACGCCGCTTGAGTGATAAGATCATCTGAGAACAAGTGCTGATGTTGTAGTTTTCCTTGTGGCCTCTGCATCTGTTGTTGACCCTGTAAAGGCCTTGGTTCTTGATATGGCATCTGTCACGAAGGGTTCAACACATTTTGATGTTTGCTCCATGAAAAAATTGGATGATCATTCTTCCGTTGATTGAAGTTTTAATATCTTGGCTGATTTGATACATAATTTAGTTGCTCCATGGGGATGTTATCCATTGACAATAGCTCCTGACATGGATCTCTGTGGTGTGGTCCTCCACACATCTCACAGGATAATGGTTGAACTGCCATTACTGGTCTTGGAGCTTCATTTTGACTAAATAAGGTTTCAAGCCTGTAGGTCATGGCATGCATTGCAATCATTAGTGTATCCACCTTATCTACTTCATATCTTCCTCCAATTCTTTTGTTTGTTACTTTCTCTCTCAGTGGGCCATCTATAATAGCTCTACGCCATAACTTCTAAAATTGTGTAAGTTTCTTTGTATGATTTTTTAATGAATGTCCCATTGGCTACTGTATCTATTTCTCTTCCGGTGGTGTTATCCAACCCATTATAGAATGCTTGCATTTGCCTCCAGCGTGGTAATCCATGGTTTGGACAACTCCTCAGTAAATCCTTAAATCTCTCCCAAGATTTATACAGTGTCCCCAAGTCTCTCTGTTTGAATTATATAATTTCACTCAATAATCTTGCTATCTTGGAGGGTGGAAATAATTGAATGTGAAATTGTTTCCCCAAAACTTTCCAAGTGTGTATTGAGTCTGGAGGTAAAGCTTGCAGACATCTCTTTGCTTTGTCTCTGAGTGATAATCGGAACAAGCTAAATTTGATGGCATCCGAAGTCACTCATGCATACTTAAGAGTGATACATATCTACACAAAAGCACTTATGTGTAAATTGAAATCCTCTTTAGCTCCTCCTCCATAGGTGGAATACTGCATCAGTAACTGAATAGTGGACGGTTTTAACCTTGAAGTTGTTTACCAGAATTGTTGGTCTCCTGATGGAGGGAGCTGCTTCATCTGCACGAGGCAGGGTAAAATCCTCCATGGGAACATCATCTTAATCTTGTACCACAACTACATTCATCTAGTCTTTGTCCTCATCTTTTGGTCGTTGCATTCTGTTGCTTGCTCGTTGTTGTGCTCTCCTTCTGGTTTGGAAGGTTCTTTCAATTTCTGAATTAAACTTTTCGCTAGTGGAGTCACTTCTTGATGGATTCATACAAGGCCTACAAATAGAGTTCCAAAAATTAAAATTAAAAGAAATTAAAGTTCAATCTGTGTAAAACTTACTTGGCGTTAATCTTGTTTAAGCTGTCAATCCCCGGTAAAGGCGCAAAAACTTGATGTGCACAAACTTGTTGCACTTTATGTGCAAGTGTACATGTCACACAAGTAATAGAGTGATAACAAAGATGCCAAACCACATGGATTGGAATAAACAATCACTAACATTCACAAGTTTCGTGCAATTAGAACCGAATAAAACTGAGTTGATGTTGATACTACTCTAGTCATTAAGCTACAAATTAGGCAATGAATAAAGATGATTAAAATGCAGTGGAATGAAGATAAATCAAGTACAGAGGTTTGAGATATCCAAGTGGAGTACAACTTCATCACTTGAGTCCCTCTAGTAGAATTATAATCTGAGTAGTCATGGATTTGTTATCATATTGTATCTACCGGATTCACATATCCTAGATTCTTATCTCTCCCGAGATGCAAGCGTCCTTCTACGATTTATATATGAGCATCTCTCGATGTCACATACAAATAAACCAGAGACATTACTCTCAAGTGACCTCACACAGTAGCACCGATTCTATAGGCAGTCTCATGCTATAGTAACAGACGTGGACCTTACTATGCCCAACATAACTTGTGTCTATTGACCTCCCATTACGCTTAGAGCATCTATTCACGTTGATCAAACATAAATAAAAGAGGATGTAGAACAGTAAGATCAAACACCATAAAGACAACTAAAATATGGTAAACATTTAATAATTTCCCCGAGTTCTTCAAGTGTTACATTTCTCCCCTTGATTTAACAGTTTAGCTCATGCTTAAGGCATGAACCATTTTACTAACACACAAAATTGAGTTCATCACAAGGCAAACAAAGAATCGGACCAGTTTTCCTTTTTGCAAGAGCTTCAGGGTGATGAATCAAAACTTTTTTTTTCTTCAACAATCTTGCTCTCGTTGTTTGTGTTGGTTTCTACCTTTTATACTACTTCGTTAGCTTCTTGTGGAAGCTTCATGTACAATGATGGGTTATATTTGTCCGCCTACCAAATGTTGCGCGCACAGATGTGTATATGTATTACCTAGCACGGTCATTTGATCAGGAGATGGTGTCACATCTTTGATAATTGTGGAAAAACCTTTGCTTTTGGGGTTATTTCTCTTCCTTTTGTCTCAAAGAGCAATTTATGAATTGTTTCTGTAAAAGGAAGGAAAACAGGTATAAAAGGAGTGTCCCATCATCCTTATTGAGCCAAATTAGACTCAAATAGTCTTCATTTATTAGGTACAAAGTCGGCTCATCAGTCGTGACCAAACACATTATCACCGTACTCAATTTTCAATCTTTTAGGATGAAAATTAAATTAAAAACCTAATTGTAGCAAAGAAACAGCTGAAACTAAACAACAACGGCTCCCGACACAGATTGTATCCTGTAACAACAATGTGTTCCCGCTACGAAGCTGAAGCTTATAGGTACCAATACTGATGATATCCTCTTCACTGAGGTTTCCCATGGTTACGCTTCGTGTTCTGGCGCTACAGTGATGAAACTCGATAAAAGTAGCACATGCATTCACTACGTGTTGGCTCGCTCCTAAATCCACAATCAATTTTGGAAATGAATTACCAACTAATGCATGGGTGCAAACGCAGAATTTGGGATTAATGGGAGTAAAGGAACCTTTTTTTTGGCTCAGAACAGTTCTGAGGGAAGTGAAATTTCTTTCCGCAGCTATAGCACTTCATGCCTGCCATATTCTCGGGACTGTTAGTCTTGGGTTGTTTAGTGATTTTCTTTCTTTCAACGGATTTCTGAGTCTTGTTCCATGACTTACCCAGTTTCTTGTTCCGCTTAGGGTTTTCACCATGAGTAGAAAAAGCTTTGGCAGGGAGTGCGAGAGCTCGCAAGCTCTCATCCTCAAGCTCGAGATGCTTGATTATGTCAGCGAATGTCTTGATGTTCACATCATGATTCATCTGAGTTTTTATGGGAGCCCAACGTCTGTCTTCCTTTTTCATCAGGTAGTGAACGAATCATATTATTCACCTGTTTGAACTTAGAAATATCGATCCCGCCAGCCTTGAGATCGCGGAGAATGGTACTCATGATGCGGAGGTGTTCAAGTACAGGTCGACTCGAATCAATCTTGTTCTGAAGCAAATTCAGATGTAAGGTACGTAGCCTTGTAGGTGAGGTTTGAGCATATTTTTCCTTGAGTTTGTCCCACATAGAATTGGTCGTTGACTCCACACTGTATGTGTCAATTAGGTTGTCATGCATGCAGTACAACATTGCATAGCATGTACTGCGATCCTTCTTGGCCCATTCTTCGTAGGTTGGTAAGATTTTTGCTGGTTCTAGCAAGGTTATATGTTTAAGAACGTCTTTCTTGTGTAGGAGATACTGCATCTTCCTAGATCAAATGTCATAGTTCAATCCAGTGAACTTATCACTAGAAGAGAGCTCGTTTATAATAATAGGAGGTGCCATTTCTGCAAGTATATTTTAAGGATATTAGGCACAATTTTAAAATTAGATTTTCTGTGAGAAATATCAGATTATGTTATACGTTCAAAAATTCCACTAAGCTCATCATTATCACGTCTACATAACCGAAATTATCTAGAAAAATCTAATTTTCACGTATTGAAACAAATTCATGCAAAAAGACATAATAACACAAACAACCAAACAGATTGTCATACGTGTTAGGATAAAACAACACACACACACGATCAAAGACTAGTGCGCAAACAAAATGAAAACACAGATTTACGTGGTTCACCCAAATAGGCTACTTCCACTGCGGCTAGGGTTCTTTATTTCACTAATTTTTGAATACAAAGTACAATGAAAGATAAAAGTATTTATAGGCAAGAATTCTGATACAGTTAGAATTCTTCTAGGGACTAATTAAATGCCGTAACTGCCCCTCCAATTAGTGGACACATTCTCCACTAACCGATTTGGACTCCAACATCAACATACTCCCACTTGGAGACTAAGTCAACCAACTCTATTCTTCATGTCAATATACTATTCACAATTCCCTACCTTCATCATCTCCAATATCACTGTAGGAGGCCAACTAAGGCCTTGCACAACTCTAGCTTTCCAGCATCAACACCTTTAGTCAACATGTCTGCTGGGTTCTTTGCACCATCAATCTTCTTCAAACACATCTCACC
>JAOWBN010177997.1:0-17525 GCA_028565015.1 Pinguicula moranensis
AAATCGGTGACAGAATCGTCTCTCCTTTGAGAATCGTCTTCCTCGTATTCCTTGGAAATCATCAACACAACTTGTTTTCCCTCTTCTACTTGCTTGCTTTGTCGTGTTCTTTTTCAAATGTCGGAAAACAGCAAGCAGTTTATGTGAATGTTTTGAATTTGGAATCACCAATTGAAGTTTTCTGGGCAACGCATCCATATGTACAAGCATCCATGTTCTCAGCAATGCTGTGCTCATGAGAATTCCGGCATCTAGGCCTTTCTGTTAGAAATCATCTCAAACCTTGAAGCTCTAGCAACAAGAAAGAAGCTGGAGGGGTTGAGGTTTCAGGTAACAACTGAAAGTTGAACAAGGAGAGAGACAATTTGCAAGTTGAACAAGGAAGAGAGTGGCCCTACGTTTCTCCGTTAGCTCCGTCTGTTAAGATTTGGAATTATTTTCGCTAGGCTGACGTGCGCCATTTTGCGCGCACGATGCCGTGCGCTATTTCATTTTTGCCTACTCGAAATGCAAGGCGACAACAGAAATTCAGAAATCTAAGAAATCAACCCGTCATTCATCAGACAAAACAAATGCCAAGATCACAACCACGAAAAAACAGCTAACCATGACGCATGCCCGAGTTGTCTACTTGAATTCTCTCTCTTCGCGAGTAGCAGTTAGAGTGAGAACGAGTCGAATCGAGGAGAAAAAACGAAAGCCAAAGTTTGGCGGATATTGTAAATTGTAATTGTGTTTACAGAGAAGAAGAGACCTTAAGAAAGTTTCAAAAAAAAAAATTAAAAAAAAATTGGTTTTGATTTTTATAATACCTGATCGAAAACACGTATCAATAAAAATTGATCTCATACCAACAAAATTTCATAATGGATTTTGGAAATCAATCTCAAACCAAAATATAAAAAACCGACAAAATTTGGTTTTTGATTTTGTTCCCACCAAAAAACTGATAAGATTTTTGATCTTTAAGACCGCTGTGCCAAGGATTCCGACAGATTCAAAAATATAACATGACATTACGACCAAACAAGATGAGCCAGAGGACACGAGATAAATAGGTGAGATTAAGATTCCAGGTCATTATAACAACACATTATATTAGTAGGGTCAAACAAGGTACCTAGTGTTGGCTAAACTGTATTTTGCGGCACGTGATGTTGCAAGGTTTTTACCATGACATGGGCGCAGCAGCCTCCGATAGCATCCAAAACATGGCAGTTGTGGCCTAGAGAATCGGGGAGTGGCCCCCAATTATAATTTTTTTAAAAAGTAAAAATAAATCAGATTTATCAACCCCTCCAAATTACGGTAATTCCGATTCTCGTCAGAGGAACCAAATTTGGCACAGGTACCGCCAAAGACAAATCTGACCAACCCCTCCAACAAATCGAGAAATTGATTTTTAAAATAGTAAAAAACCCAATTTCTTAAAGATGGAAGGATAGATAAGTTATGAATAGAGTTGTTCAAAATAAATTTGTGAATTACTGAATCATACTAGAACCGGACTGTCGGTTTAGTAAACCGACGACGCATGGTCCAATTCATGTTCAAGACGTTTTTGAACCGGAACCGATTGTTAAAAAAATTGACGAAAAACCGGTGGTTGATCGGTAAAAAAATAAAAATAAAATTGAAAAATATAACCATAACTGGCCGTAAGTATATATAAAAAATATTGAAAAAAATTAATATGATTTATGCTTTATACATTTTATACTTTTTTTTATAAGCCGAATTTCAATATTTAAAATAAAATATGTACAAGAAAGATATACGAATGTACAAATGATTCTGCAGTCTACTTGCCGTAACCACTAGATGTCTTCTTTGAGATTGAGCTGTATAAATGCAAATTCTTCATATCTTCCCTCAGATATAGCCAAGGATGATTTGGTACATAGCTCACATAGCGTCATAAAAGATCACAAAACATCTCAGCATATGGATCATCACCATCATCCGCTCTTCACCATTCAAAATGTCATGACTGTTCCATTATCAATACCCCATTGTACAGATATTGATATACAACTCGATTATGTCTGGTGGGCTAACCCTGTACTGAGTGGGGGAGTGATATTCCAAATAGCATGTATAACAAATCAAAAGTAAAGAATAACTAGGGAAGTCTATCTAGCAGAACTTGGCATCTCTTTTTTGCTCGGATCTCATGATATTTTGTATTATGCCTTGATCGAATGGTTGCTTGCCAAATTGATTAGCATAGCTTCTCTGGATCCCTACAACATTGATAAAATAACCACTAGCTATGCAGGCTGCCACCCGCTTGTGTCTAGTGACTACAGGAGTGATTACTGAAGCTTAGATGGATCATGATATTCAGCTCAGCCTGCTTACCTTATAGCATTTGGCCTTGTGATTGCTGAAGTGTTCTAGTTAGCCATAGCCCCTCTAAGTGTATCATCATTAAGGCCCATGTTCAACTATGTACCAATTGATTCTTGTTCAGCGACCCACCTGCCTACAGACACATTTCACAAATTAGATGAGACGGAAAGCTAGCTGCGCCCTAAATCCCTTCAGCCAGAAGAACCAATGCGGTTGCAATTATTGCAGATGATATTTGTCGTAAGCTCAGGCCTCGACACCACTAAAACTGCATAGAGAATAGAAGGTCAGTATCCTCTCTCCCCTTAAGTTTCACACTCATACCTTTCATACATTCGGCATGTAGCTCTGTTCCCTTAGCTCAACCTGTTTACTTACAGGATCAGATGTTCCCTAATGGGCTCAGCCAGGGTTCTGCATTTTTTTTGTATAAGGTACTGCTCAACAATTCAATCATCCCTCCATGTAAGATCTCCTGAGCTTGATAGCCTCCTCTTCCTCTTGATGGTTCTGTTTCTTGGTTCTACGTTCATTTGTGGCTGCTACCTTTGTATTTGGGTCCTGTAGTCTGTGCACCTGATTTTAGCTATTTCTGAATATCTCATGTGAGTGACACATTCCTGAGGAGCTACAAAAGAGACTAGAAAGTACCCAGAGTGCAATAAGCCTCCACAGATTTAGGAGTAAGAATAACTGTAAGTTTCCACTTCCATGCCTATTCAGTTAATGCCTTTAATTTAGTCTAGATGCTCATCTACACAAGGATCAAGGATCCCCGTTACAAATTCTATGTAACTCAATCAATACCTTTATTGAACATGAGACTGGATTAATTAACCACTCATTCATAGAGTAGGCAAGTAACTTATCAGATGTCTTACCTTTAACCCATAGCCATTCGTTCTTTTTTATCACCTGTACTGTGTTCTGCAGATTGAATTGTTGTCCTTTGAAGTGCATAATAGTCCTCATTTTCAAACTATCCACGCCATTGCAATCCATGTAGTTTTCCACCCATCCACATTAGTTCCTGGTGGTTTGCCCTGCAAGAACACCTGAAGCGAGGGAACCTGCACATTAGTTAGAGTGTTAAAAGCATCACAATTTAACCAAAGTTTAACTTTCCTCCAAATTTGTAGGGTTATAGGACACTCCTGGAATACATGAGCAATCAGTTTCTTGTTTTGACATAATGTGCAACTAATTTCCTTCTCCCTGGTATGATGCCCCTCCTGAGCACGACCTCTTTTGTAGGCAATGCATATTGTTTCAAGTATCATGCCATAATTGTTGCCTATTTTTGGGCATATCTACTCCATACCTGTTGCAACCTGATAGTAATCTCCGGTGTGTACTGAGCTTGTCCTACTACCTCTATTGTTTTATAAGCCCCCTTCACTGTGTACCTACGATCTCTACTCCAAACATACATAGATATCCTAACCATTCTCTTTCAGTAATAGGTCCTGTATGTTCAGTTGTAATAATGCTAGAAGACCAGCTTCTTCATTCATCCTCAAGTTCCTTCTCCAGCTCCAGATACATATCCAATTCCCATTTTGCTAGGTTCCCATTCTAACAAGTGTACTTTCTGCATTTACAGTAACTCTAAACAATCTTGGGAACCTACTAGCTAGTATCATGTCCTTGCCATTTATCCATCCAAAACCAAACCCCATGTCCACTTCCGAGTCTCACCTTCATGTTGGCAGAAAACCAATTCTGTTCTAGTATCTCATTTAAATCATTCCACCAGTTGGAGGCATATTTTCTTCCGCGCGGTCTCCCTCTTCTTCTCTGCCCAACCACATTCTTTACCATCAGTTCCCTCAGACTTCTCACATTTAGGCACCCTTTCTGCCCATACTTAGACCTCAAGATTTCCATTACCATACTTTGTTCCTTGCCTAAAATTTTTCCTCCCCATTTTCCAAGCATGGCCTGATTAAATATATTGAGATTGTGTACTCCCAGACCTCCTCCCTGCACTGGAGTACGGATTTTATTCCACACTACTTTGCACTAGAAGCCTCTCTGAGCAGCTTCAGGCCTCTTAAGAACTGTTGCTGGAACCTTGAGGAACATGAAAAAGTGGGTTGGCAGTGAGGCTAATATAGAATTGAGTAAGGCCAGTTTACCACCAGTTGATAGGAATTTATGATCGGACGGTGACAAGGCCTTGTTGTACTTATCCAAAATAGGTTTCCATGTTGATTACCTACTTGCATTTGCCCCCGCTGGTAAACCCAAGTACTTGAAAGGTATTCTTCCTGTTTTAGATCCCAGATATGCTGATATTTTCTCCAACCCTTCCTCAAGCATGTGAATTCCAAATAAACAACTTTTAGCAAAATTAAGCCAAAGTCAAGATATCAACTCAAAATTCTATTATATAGCTATAAAAGCCCTTACCGTGCTCCATGCAGCTTGCCCAAACAATATTGTATCATCCGCAAACTGAATATGAGATACTAAACTCTTTCCTTTCCCAACCTCCACACCTTTAAATAGGCTAATGAATGGCTCTTTGAATAATATAAGATAATACCTCAACCGCTAGAAGAAATAGAAATGGAGATAGAGGGTCTCTTTGCCTAATCCCTCTAAATGGGTAGAATTCCTTGGTAGGACACCCATTCACTAAAAACAAAAGTTGAGGCTGATTCCAACATTTCTTTGATTCAGCATATCCTCATATTAGGAAACCCTTTGATCCATCACATCCATGAGGTACCTCCAATTCAAAGTATGATATGCTTTCTCAAAGTCTACCTTAAAGATGATAGCCTGCTTCCTCAATTTTTTCAGTTCATCCACTATTTCATTAGCTATCACCACTCCATCTATGATTTTCCTTCCCTTGATAAATGCCATTTGATTAGGAGAAATAATTTGTTGCATCACAAGCCTTAATCTTGCTACCAGGACCTTTGAAATAGTTTTAGGCATAGCCCCAATAAGTGTGATTGGTCCATAGTCCTCAACTGTCATTGGTATTTGATTTAGCCACCAGAATAATATGGGCAGCGTTGCTACCTTTAACCAACTTGCAGTTTTTATAAAACTCTCTCATTAACTAACAGACTTCATCCTTCATCAAGTATAGAAAATATTTTATGAATCTGAAATTAATCCCATCCGGTCTTGGGCTTTTTCAACTTCCACAATTAGCAATTGTCTCCATAATCTATCTCTGTAAAGGGAGCTATAAGTTGTTGTTTTGAAGCTATGGATAACTCTTGCAAGTGCATATTGGCTGTCCTTGGCCGCCTATGGAACCACTTTGTGCATCTGATTTCAAAGTGTTCTCTAAAGCATTCTTTCACCTCCTTAACCTCTTCCATCCAAGCCTCGTCTTTCTATACCCCATGTATCTCCCATTCCTTATGTTTTTACAGATTCTTTCGTGTTAAAAAAAGTATTTTCATCACCTTGATTGATCCAGGTCACCATGGCCTTCTGATAAAGCAGGCTGTCCAGTTTCTTGGAAAGTGATATCAATTCCTCTTTATTCTGCTGCAAACTCTGTGAATCAGTTACCATTCCAGTGTGTATAGTTTCCAACTTCATTTCTCTTTCCATGGTATT
The DNA here is from genome assembly GCA_028565015.1 of Pinguicula moranensis. Lineage (NCBI taxonomy): Eukaryota > Viridiplantae > Streptophyta > Magnoliopsida > Lamiales > Lentibulariaceae > Pinguicula > Pinguicula moranensis. Next base: position 5,941 of record JAOWBN010177997.1, read on the forward strand.
CACCTTTTTCAACATCTCATTTCGTTCAACAATCATATTCGTTGGTTTAGCCTGATTCCACTCCTTAATAGCCTACCTCAGCATTTTGATCTTCATTTTTATTCTGAAACTTGCAAAACCTTATGGTCCAGGTTATCTCCATACACTTTCTACCCTAGAATTATATGACCGATCCTCTAACCCGGTATCCAAAACTCTTATAGGCCTAGGTCCCTAATTCTGATTGTTAGATGCAAGTCTAACAGGGCAGGGCAGTAATCATAATCATCCTTCTCCAGGCCAGTTTGTACCCATGTGTTTTCAGTTCCTAGCCATTCTTCATTAACCAGAAATCCGTTTAGTATACTCATTGACTGCATAGACTTCAAATACCACGTGAAGCACCAATTTTCCATGCTTAAATCATGTAGATGCATATCCACTTCAAATTGTTGAAATGCATACCTCTCTAGATCACTGCTATGCCCTTGTTATGTTGACCTTTTTCTTTCCAAGCCATCTAATTCTACATTGAAATGCATACCTCTCTAGATCACTGCTATGCCCTTGTTATGTTGACCTTTTTTTCTTTCCAAGCCATCTAATTTTTCTTAAATGATATCTCTGATGAAGTTGAATTTAATATCAAAATGTTTGTCCATTCATTTGTGTAGGCATGTACCAGCCATAAAAGAAAGACCAGATGAAACATAGACCTATAGATTAGAAGGTGGAATCAATTGAAACATACCTCACCAGCAACATTGTTGATTCACTGTTTGGGATTGTAGGGATTGGATAAGCACATTTTTACTGAAGACGACATGCTGCTAAGGAGTCAAGAGGCTAGAAAATGACAAGCTATCTACATAGCCATTACTTCCTACTTTTCTTTCGCAGTCTTGTACCTTCTTTCGTACCTATCTTTGTTTTCTTTTCTTTTTTTCTTTTTACCATGTACATAAAACTTTTATATTATATTGAATTTGACTTAACAAAACAACATGTTTGTCCTTTCATAAAATACAGGATTTTCGCTAAAGTAAACAGTTGACTGACTATCAAAATACATACAAGGAACAAAATCAAAAATTTCAGATTCTTTCAAAAGTCCATGAAGCCACAAAGTTTCCTTAAATGCATCAGTTATAACAATATATTCAGCCTTTTGTAGTTGAAAGAGCAACTATAGACTGTAGTTGTGATTTCCAGCTAATACAATTACCACAAAATAGGAAGCAATAACTTGTAGTAGATTTTATAGAGTCTAATCTCAAACAAAATCACTATCAACTTAACCAACTAGTTTCATTTCAAAATTATTCATTTTAAAACATAGTCTTAAATTTTCAGGACCCATTAAGTACCTAACAGTCCACCTTAAAGCAGTCTAATGCTCAAAAATGGGTTTAAACATTAACCTACTCAACAATGACACAGTAAATGCAATATTCGGTCTAGTGCAAACCATATAATACATCAAAAAGCCTAGTAAGTTAGCATACCACACATTTCCCATTTTATTTAGTTTCTATAGGAGTCTTAGGACTTTGATCTCTATTAAGTTTGTCTGATGCAATTTTAGAATTCCTAATTTTCTATCTAGTAAAATTTCTATTCAAAATTCTTTTTTAGCTTCACCTAAATCTTTCATTTCAAACTCAGAATTTAATCTCAGTTTCAATTTTTTAATTAGAACTTTATACTGAATAATTAATATCATATCATCCACTTAAAGCAATAGAAACACAACTCATAATGCATAAAGTATGGACATGAATCAATAATTGTTTCTACTAAATCCTAAGTTACTCATAAAAGCATCAAATCTTTTATACCATTGCCTAGGTACTTGTTTTAGGCTATATAAAGATTTTTTTTCAGCAAACACACGTAGTAAGGTTTTCTTTTATCAATAAACCCTAAGGAATGATCCATAAAAATCTGCTATTTTAGTTCACCATTTAAGAAAGCAGTTTTAACATCAAGTTGTTCTAATTCTAAATCTAGATAGGCCACATAAGCAAGCATAATCCTTATAGTCTTATATTTTTCAACAAGAGAAAAGATTTCATTATAATCTATACCTTTATCTTGATAAAAGCCTTTAGCAACTACTCTTGCCTTAGCAATAAATGGATTAGATTTTGTAATACCTTCTTTAAGCATGAAAATCCATTTACACCCTACTATTTTCTGATTTTTAAGCTCAGGTACTAATTCTCAAGTCTGATTTTTCCTAAGTGAATTCATTTCTTCTACCATATCATTTTTCCAATTTTTAGAATATTGACAAGTAATGGCAAAATAATAATCATCAGGTTCAGAAGACAAATTTTGATCAACAACAACAAACACAAACTCAATTAATTCAACATAGTTGGCATATTTAGCAAGCACAGTTCTAGTCCTAATGCCGTTATTTCGGGAAATGTTGTATGAAATGGAGGGTTGGGACTAATCAGCTTGAATCTGAGCAGTTTTTGTGAAATCCTGAATTTCTTCAGGTTCCTCAAATTGGACATGTTCCTGTGAGGGAACATCTCTATCCAGCTCTACCTGAATGGGAGCTTCCCTTAACAACTCCACCTCAGTTGATATCTCTACAAATTCAACAAGCAAGCAAGAAAAATCACATTCATTAAATATGACATTCCTACTTGAAAGTATCTTTGAATTAGACACACTCCTATCCTACAATGTATACCCCTTAGTGCCTTCTTGGTATCCAAAAAACACATTTAAGGAATGTGGGTCTAACTTTCTAGACTTAGTGTGAGTATAAACTGCATACCCAAACACCCTTAAGTGGATAAGATTTTGGTCTTTGCCAGACCAAATAAATTATGAGCATTTAAAGTCTAAGACGGCTAAGGGGTTCCTATTTATCATATAGGCAGCCATGCTCAGTGCCTCTCCGAAAAACATTTTTTTCAAACCAAAGCTTGCAAGTAGGCACCTAACCTTATCTAGCAGGGTTCTATTAATACGTTCAGCTACCGCATTCTCCTGAGGAGTATACATAACAGTTCTATGCTTAGTAATGCCAAAATTAGAACACAGATTATCAAATAAGAAATTGCAGAATTCAAGACCATTATTGGTTCTCAAGTATTTAATCTTATTGTCTGTTTGGTTTGCAACTAAGATTTTCCGCTCTTTCAATTTCAGAAAGGCTTGATCTTTAGTTTGTAACAAAAACACCCAAATCTTTCTATTGAAATCATCAACCAAACACAGAAAGTACTTATTCCAACCATGTGTAGATACAGATTCAGACCCCATAAATCAGCATGCAAGTACTCAAGCCTACATTTAGATAGACGCACATCTTTACAAAACTTTAGTCAATGCTATTTTTCAAACACACAGGCTTCACAGAAGTTAAGTTTTGAAATAGCATGCTTATAGCCTAGAGAATGTAATTTGACTCATATGTCCTAATCTTAAATGTCACAATTTAGTGTTTTCAGAATCAGACATAACAAGTAAACAATCACCAGATTGCTCTAAATGTTTTCCTTGCAAAAAATATTTTTTTTTGAAAACATTCAATAAATCATTTTCAACATGAAAAGAACAGCCAAACTCTTCTAATGCTCCCAAAGAAGTTAAATTTCTTTTCAGATCTATAATATGCCTAACATCAGATATGTTGACACGTTTATTTACAGAAAGATGCAAGTTGATTATTCTTGTACCCTCCAAATCCGACGAACAAACTCTCTGTAAACATACTGACAACAGGTCACTACAAATCTTAAATCCGACCGTAATTGGAAAATTCACAAAAGAGGCCAAAAAACTAGAAGTTTTCCAAAAGAAAACTCTCAAATAGAGAGAGAAAAGAGAGAGCATATCATCGAAGAGAGAAAAAAAAGATTGAAGTCAATATATGGAATGCTATAGAATAAAGCTTAATATATCATGTCTTCTTTTCAATCCTGACCGCAGGATCATCATCATCAGACACTTGTAGTTTAACCCTAGTAAGTGCAAACCCTGACCGCATGATTAAGTTGCACTATCGACGGATCTAATTACTTCTTTCCATCACTTAATAGAATTTTTTAGATCATGTTAGAAGATTGATGGCACAAATCAATTCTCAGGCGACCAGCGACCGTTAGAGTCTTGAGGCACTGATTCGTTTCTCACCGTTGGATCATCTTATACGTGGACGGCTTAGATCAATTTTTGCAGATTTAGACGGTAAGACATGCAGGCCATCTAATCATATTACGGATGAACGGCTCAGATCAATCATTACATAATCTCGGATTTATGAAGCAAAGTGCGTTAGTCATTAGATCAAAACCAAATGAATGATCAGGATCATTCCATGTGTCACACGAAAGCCATCCGATCAAATACCACTTTTAACGGTCCACAATAAATCATTTAATCAAAGGGCACAAATATAATTTCACAATTAATAGTAATCTTACTGCATGTGCTTATTTATAAAGTTGAGTTTCGTCTGTTTCTAATCTGAAAGAGTTGTTGACCCATTTCCTTACGGTGAGATCGGGTCAAGGTAAAATGGTGAATTGAGGAAGTTAACAACTTGAAACACTTTAATCAAATTGCCAACTTCAACTTTGGATTTTACTTAGATTCGTCTGGTCAGAACCGTGGAGGAAAATGGACTGTTCTCCAGCCACTTTATCCAATCGTTTTTTCTTCTTTCTTCCATGAGCACTTGCGTCATTTATCTATCACTGTTTTCGTCCAGACAACTACTCTCTTAGCAACCCAATTGCGTGTTAAATATGATAAAGACTCCATGACAAAAGACTCACAATTATGTTAAAACATTATTATCTTTTTCTCCGATATGGATCACACACTTTCAATGGCGGATCTGGAACTGAAAAACTTCCTGAGCTTTAGAACTTTATAAAAAAACAATATCTGCCAACTTAGTATCATGGGCGTATATGATGCACTAGAGGGTGTTTTTTTGGGGCAGTCCGAGCTATAGCCCTTATATACCATTGCACACTTCCACGTCAAACAAACTAGGAAGGTGAGAACATCAAATCGATGAGCTGACTGTAAATTCCCAAATCCTAAGTATAGTTTCTGCACAACGATGAAGAAAGACTTAAAATTACAAACATTCATCTATCTCCCCGATCATTTTGATCATTTTGATGTAGGGTACTTGATTCATACAAGTTTTGGTAATGGGTTCGGTTCAGTTTTGAATTACAAAATCGGGTAACCCTATTTGTTAAAAGTTGGCTTGTGTAATTAGCCTTTGCTTTCCTTTCGTCATAGCTTCTTGTTACGCCGTTCGTCACAAGCAAGACTCTTACAAAATAGTAAAACTCATCGATTTTTATTAGGGGTGGGCAATTAATAATTAAAAATTAATTAGCAAAAAAAATCTGGGTTAATTTGTATGATTTGGGCTTTGTATTAAATAAGTCCGTTGGGCCTGAACAATTTGGTCTGATTAGCCCGATTGCATCTCTCGCTGTAAGCTTAAAGATGGGCCAGTTGGGCCTGGGCTTGTCAAAGCCAAATTTGGGTTTGAGAAATATAGGTCGTCGATGCAATCCTTCATCCAACGGGTGCATATTGAAAGACATGGATCCAGTCCTTAACGCTCCGTCAATCTGAACCGTTGAAGACAAGCACACATCCAACGGCTTGAATAGGTCTTCGCCTCTTGCATCTAATATCAGCCATTGATATCAACGAATCCAATGGCCGAGTTCAAATCGTCTGTCTCGGACAGAGCGATAAATCTGATCTGTCAATCTTCTGCACGATCCAACAGACGTAATTTCCTCAAGCAAAGTAATGGATTTCGACCATTCAATCTCTTTCATGATCCAACGGCAAGTCGCGCCTTCCGCACCTCGAACGAGCAGATTGAAATCCAGCTGCTCGTTGCCAAAATCATCTGACGGACCAGATTAAGTCAACAATGTCGAAAACTTAGATTAAAATTAGCCGTCCGATCAAACGAATCAAACGATCAAGATTAAAACGAAAAAAAATATAAATACCCTCCACTCATCGAAAATCAAATAACTTAACTCATTTTTACCATTTCTTCCCTGATTTCTCGAATTCTCTCAATCTCAAACTCACTTCTCGACTAAATCTACCGAAACTTCAACATCTTCAATCAAACTCTTCGGATCTTGATCATGTTTAGTGTATTTTTCAAAACGTTTTCTCAATTATCAATTTTAACCCTTTAAATCTCACTCGTTTTCCATTAAAAAATCAAAATCATTCTTCAAATCTGCATTATTTTTCATACATACTTCAAATAGGGACAGTTTCGTATCTCAAGTTTATACTTGCAGATCTGCTACTATATCCTTTTAACATTCAGTATATTATCTTTGATTCTAGTAGCTAGGGCAACTGTTTTGCCCAAATTTCAATATTGCATTATATCACTTGTACTATTTGCCGAGGAAATTCAGTTAATTGAATAAAGGCTACTGATATCTAGATCTCAACGCCGAGTACGGAGATTAACTCTCCCAAACCACGGCCATTATATTTTGCCCCTTACTGCTTTACTTTACATTTTGCACATATATAATTATTGTTGATTATTTGCAAATGAACTCACTTAGTGTATAAATCGTGAGATCCAGCACATCGAATCCTAACAGTTCGAAATTAGGAAATTTTGGATTTTGAACATTTCCGAATTTTGGATTCCAAACTCAAAATCCAATTCAGAAATTCGGATCGGATTCGGAACTGTGTATTGGTTCCAAATTCAATTCGGATCGGAATTGAAATTACTGTTCGGAATTCCAAATTCCTATTTTGTTAAAGTTGTTAGTTGCCTATTGTTGAAATCAAAATGATTTATCTATTTGACAAAATATTATTATATTAAACAAATATTCCTAATATTTTGTATTTTGTTGAGAAATTGAGGTGAGGGCTGAGAGTTTCTTGAGTTGTTTTATTCATATCACAATCGCACAACACAGCCACACTCCGTCTCCCCGACTCTTGCAGCCCCCAACTCCCACAAATGCATGTTTTGTTGAGGGCTTGAGGTGAGGGTAAGGGTTTCTAAATTCTTCATCCCGCACAGTCCATCGAGAAATAAGAATCAAAGCAAGGTATCTCTAATTCTCTAAAGGGGAGCAAACCTTTTAAGAAATTCAGCTTAGTCTATTTTCTTGCTTTAATCTGCTATGCAGGATGCTATAAGTAGAAAAATCAGCCTGAATGCCCTGGTGGACTTTGCGTTAACTCAAGATTCCCAGTGGATGTTCTTTTTATTAATTCTATAGAAGTTTTGGATAGACTGTAGAGCCTTCCGCTTAAAATTGGCTGCTCAACATTTTGATTCAATTCTTGAGATTAATTTGTAGAGGTCTATTGACTCCTATATTCTGATCAAGGGATTCAAGGCCAATCACTGAAAGTACTTAAGTGTTATTTTAGTTATTAATGTACAATATACCCTGAAAGGTTGAAACAAGGTAAATTCAATTTTTTTTATAATTAAACTTCTGGTTCAATTTTTTTTTTGCTTTTTTGGAAATTCTATTTTTGAATTTTTTTTATTACTGTTCAAAAATTTGGAATTTTCGAACATCGTTCCGAATTTCAAATTCCGAATTCTAATACGGAACGGAACATGAATCAAACTCGGATCGGATCGAAAATGACCATTTCTGAATTCCAAATGTGCAAGCCTAATTTTGATGGTTTATCAATTTTGTATGATGCCGACTAAATTATTTATACATTTTTTTATTTAAATTTAGCTACTAAGGCATGTTGTTCATAATTCAGTATGTGATACGGAAAATCAAATCGAACTGAGCTGAACCAAACCAAATCCAAAAATCAATTTTGAATGATAATTAAAATTGTTTGATGGATATAATTCCTAAAAATTGAACTTAAAAATAAACAAAAATTGGAACGAGCTGACCTATTCACAACCATACCCCCATAACTCAAGAACTCTAAGCTGCACTTTATCTAACCCACAATTATCAAAATAAAAAAAAACTTTATCTAACCCACATCCAACTAGTAGAAGTAAAATAAAGTTGGAATGAATTATGGACGCTCAACTACAAAACCTAATCTACCCTCCAAAGTCACTTGTAGAGTTTACGTAAATTCACACATGCCATTTTAATCTATGAGTAGAAGTAGGTAGGTAGGTCGGACCATTTTTTTTTATAGGTAATAATGAATTTTATTCACACTGAAAATTTTATTTACAGGAGAAGGTCATGTCTTTCCTTATGTGGGTTAACATTCCGATGGTGTGTCACAAATGATCACGGTGGGTAAAATACATCAAAACAAAGATCCGGTTGTCTTAACCAGTCATTCAGGGTCATTACAGTTGGTCTACTCTCGTGAGCTGTAAGCCAATGCCACGTTTGTATCTTGATCTGCTCAAGGATGGAAGGTATGTCGATAATCCCTTCATTATGAGCTATCTTATTTCTGATTTTCCAAATAGTCCACGTTGTGGCCTGCCAGACGGATCGCCAGAGGTCCTTGCCTTTGGAATTGGATTGTATCTTCAAGCCCATGTGTGACAAAAAATGTTCCCCCACTAAATTTATTCCAGCCATGGATATTCCCATCCATTCATAAATTGAGGACCAGATTGAATATGCTACTCTGCAGGTGCAAAATATGTGAGCTACGGATTCTTGCATCTCATTGCACAACTTGCATAGACTTTCTTCAGCTGAGATTGCAATTCCACGATGGATCAAATTGTCCATTGTCGCAATGCGCGACTGGAGTGCCCTCCAGCATAAACAGGAAACTTTTCTAGGAGATATTCGGCCCCATATCATCTCGAGTTCAGGGATTGTTCGATTATAATGGAGTGTTTCCTGACGAATGAAGTAATATGCACTGCTGGGTGTATACTTCCCTTGCGCACCACCTACCCACCTCCAAGAATCAGATCGATTGTTAGGAGTAAATAAGTCTAGAGTCTCAACTTCAATCTCCAGGAACGTGTCCAGTTGGTGTTGAGAAGGAAATTGGGTCCAGTTGCAGTATTTCAATCTGGCAGATGCAATATTAGACCACATATGATGGAGAGAGATGTCTTTGTCCGCCACTATACGGAAAAGATCAGGGTATTGCACCGATAAGGGGCCTGAACCTCTCCAGTCATCTTGCCGAAATCTAATGGAGCGGCCATCCCCTATTACACGTGTGATCCGTGAAGTGAACCATGATGAAGACAATGCATTTTTCAAGTCTTTCCACTAGATGGTAGATCTGCCAGGCGCTGGAAGATTAAGCCAGTCTCCAGGATGTGAATTTTGAGCCAAATACTTGGACTTTAAGACCTCCAGCCGGTTGCCGTATTGTTCAGCATACATCCTCCATCCCCATTTACAAAGTTGGGCCGAATTGAAATCTTCCAGTTGAAGAATACCGAGGCCACCCATCTCTTTTGGCTTGCAAAGGTCAATCCATTTTATCCATGCAATTGAATTTTTCTTCCTGTAGCTCGAGTTCCATAGAAATTCGCGGCATATCTGGATCATATCTTTGAGCATGTATTTGGGAGCTTCACATTGAAAAGTAGTACACCGGAATGCTACTCAGCACACTTTTGATCAGTGTCACCTTACCTACAACGGAGAGAAATTTATTAGTCCAATGTTGAGTTTTAGTACGCATTACCTCGATTACGTGACTCCAGCTGCTTCTGTGTCTCGGGTTGCATCCAATCTTGATTCCAAGATAGTTGAAAGGCACGGTCATCAAAGCACATCCCAATAAGTTTTCTAGTGTGGTATGCTGCTGAGAAGGCATATTAAGACATAAAAGGCTACTTTTTTTAAAGTTGATTCGCAACCCGAAAATCAACTTTTTAAGTTTTCTAGTGTGGTATAACTTTCATGCTCAAAATATTCTCACGGTCCCCTGAGCCAAAAAAGAGTGTATCATCAGCATAAAGGGAGTGTGTGTACTCCTTATGACCCAAACGGATGCCTTTGAGTTTTCCTCTGTCAACCGCACTTTTAATCAGCATATTGAGGCCTTCCGTGGCGATGGCGAATAACAAGGAAGATAGGGGATTGCCCTGTCTCAATCCGCGTTTGAAATCAAATATACCAGAGGGTGATCCATTTATCAGATTGCTGCCTGAAGCAGAGGAGATGCATGCTCGGATCCATTTGATCCATTTTGCCTCGAATCCCAATTTTCCTATCATATGACATACGAAATTCCAATTGATGGAGTCGAAGGCCTTTGCGAAATCCACCTTAAGAAAAATTGCTTTTTCTTTTGTCGATTTAGCATGGTGCAGAAGTTCATTTGCTAGAAGAATTCCGTCTTGAATTTGCCTACCTTTGATGAAGGCGAGCTGTTCTTGAGATACTATTTTATCAATTACCCTGCGCAATCTAGAGGCCAATATTTTTGCAAGGAGCTTGTACGCACTGGATACTAGAGAGATTGGACGGAACTGTGAAAGATCTGTCAGACACTTCACCTTTGGAGCTAATACAATGGATGATGCATTGAGGGGCCGGAATATAGTTCTAGTTCGGTGGAAGTCTGTAAGAAATGCCATGTAAGATGATTTCAAAGTCTCCCAGTTTACTTGTAGAAAGGAGAATGTGATTCCGTCTGGACCAGGGCTCTTAGAATCGGAACACGACCATAGGGCCTTGCAAGCTTCCTCTTCAGAGAATGCCGCAGTAAGCATTCTGTTGTCTTCCACCATGAGCAATTGATTGCACAGGATAGATAGTTGTGGTCTTGGAAATTCCTGCTCATCAAAGTGATTAGCAAAAAATGAATGAACACCATTTTTTACCTCCATGACGCTCGTGGTCCATACACCATTCAAGTACATTCCGTGTATTGTGTTTCTGTGCCGACGATGCTTAATTGTTGCATGGAAATATGCCGTATTACCATCACCCTCTGATATCCATCTAGCACGAGTCTTTTGATTTAACAGAGAAGAATAACGTTTTTTGGCCATTCTTAACTCTTGCCTAATATCATGCCTTTGCTGGATTTCGGGTGCAGTAAGAGGTCTTTGCTCAGACAGTGTATCCAGATGGTCTGTCTTCTCCTGTAGAGCTTCCAGATTTCTATTGACACATCCGAAAACTCTCTTGTTCCAATCCTGCAGAACATATCACAAGTGTTTTATAGATGAGTGTAAAATGGAACTTGATGTACCTTGGAAGGACATGGCTTGCCATGTATTCTGCACAAAATTTCGAAAATCTGGATGAGAGCTCCAGCAATTGAGAGTGTTGAATGTTTTCGGTCCCCAATTCAACACGTCCCGGTGCAGCAAAATGGGCCGATGATCTCCCATGTTTCTTTCAAAAGCAGTTTGTATAAGGTTATGCCATAATTCGATCCACCTGTTTGACAATAAGAATCTGTCCAATCTACTTGCTCGTAATCCTTTGTTGTCTAGCCATGTATAACGAAAGCGTTGAAGAGGTAAATCCACCAGGTTGTTTGCTGTAATAAACCAGTCAAATTCCTTCATCTCAGTTGTGTCATCGCTGATGGGTTTTTTAGGTATAAAGAAATTAAACACAAAACCAAGTTAAATTACCTAAAAACACTCACTTAACCGCAAG
>JAOWBN010178008.1:0-17524 GCA_028565015.1 Pinguicula moranensis
GTAGAGGTGTATAGAAACCTCATGGAGAAGGATTTTACAACAACATGACACATAAGCATGAAGTGTCAATTGTTGTAACACATGTGAAGCTATGGTTAAATGTTATTATTTAGATACAACATGTGTTGACATTTTAGACTCATGACCACCTATATAAATACCTTAATCTTCTCAAAAATATGTGGAGTTGGTCGACCTTTAAGTCCTTGGTAAAATTGTTGAGAAGTTCCATATCCTTGTTGCATTCTATACATGAGAAAGACTTTGAATTTTTGGGAAAAAACTTGAACAAGTTTTCTTCTCTTTTCTATGGGTTAAAGGTTGGAGCTAGCACTCCTTTATCCACAAATAAGTTGTACACTTAGGGTGTATAAACCTCAAGAGAAGTGGTAATGTGGACTACTCTAGAGGGTGGACATTTGAACACCTTAACGGAAGGAGCTTTTTTTGCACGAATTAGTGATTCTACAAGAAGTATAAAATTACTACTTTCTTGTACCATCAACTTGTTTAAATTAACAAAGTCCATGGTCAAAAGATCTCTGAAATTTTTGTTATGCATGCTTAACACACACTAATGTTTACGCTTTCGCACAAATTCTGCATCATGACACGTAGTATAGTTTTCGGAGATATTATACCTCTAGCCATCTATCTCCTTCTCAAGTGTCATGGATTGAAGTTCTTTGTTTACTTCTATTAATATATTTGTGGAAGAATGATGAATTGGCATCCCCTTGCTGCAGCCATGTAAGTCTGGATTTCAGATATGTGGTGCTAATCAGTGTGCTGTTAACTTTGAAGAGGCGCTCATTGAGTGACAGAATGTGATCCGTGTTCATAGAGTCCTGTCCAGGTACACTATGTTTAGCTTCCATAATTTTTTCGTTTAGTTCCTGCCTAAGCACATTTTGCTCCTGACTTAAGTCTCTCAGAGCATGCTTATTCCATCTTCTTATGCCTACTTTTATTACTTTAAACTTTTATTTGATCCTGTAGCTAGCATAGCATGAAGGATAGTGTTGCACCATAGATTTGTAACCAGATCATTATATGCCTTGTCCTGTAGCCAAATATTCAGTACATGCATTGGTTTTGGCCCCTAATTCTATTTTTTATTCACAGGACAAATTGGGCAATGATCAGAGTCCTCCATGGCGATTTCTTGATGTACCCATTGATTCTGTAGGGACCCTAGCCACTGCTCGTTAACCATAAATCTATCAAGGCGGCTCATGGCTCTTAAAGAGGGTAAGTACCAAGTATATCTTCTCCCTGACATTCTGAGGTCAGAACTATCCATCTTGGATATTAATTCTCTAAATTGAGACATCTCCTGAGTGTTAGAGTGTAGAGTAGTGCATTTCCTTTCCCATGGCTCTAAGATTGCGTTGAAATCCCCAATTAGGCACCATTTTTCTTGATCTTTCCCAGTTTACAGTTTAGCAGTTCCTGCCATTGTAGTTGCTTGAGTCACCTGTCATTTGGTCCATATATATTGACCATGTTTGAGATAATTCCATCCTTCTTCCAAACACAAGCTACACCCAAAAAACTCTCCCCGTCGAAAATGTTTTGTTTTTGAAATTTAGTGCAGTCCCAGATACAAATCAGGCCACCCGACTGTCCTCTAGCACCCTTATATATCCAATCAAAATTTGAATCATAGCATAGGGATGCACAAAGTCTTTTATACACCTGATCCATCTTTGTTTCTTGAATGCTCACAAAATCAGGTCTCTATTTAAAATGAGTTGTCTAAAGTCCATCTCTTGTTCCTTGAGCACATAGTCCCCTGACATTATAAATGAGTAATTTCATGATGCCCCTTTACTCAGTGGCTTCAGTGCCAGCTATTGACTGATGCCTATTAGCAGATTTGTGGCTTCGGTAGGACATGCTTCATAAGAGATGCCTAGTTGTTTCCCAATGTCCATTATGAAATCTACCTCATTGTGTAATGGATTACAATTAGGCAGAGGGGGACTAATTGATGCTTGCACAGCTAGTTGATCCAGCCAATCATCTAAGACAGCAAGATTTTTGGCTCGCACTGGATCATTATCTTGCCTAGTTTGACTTCTTGTTTTAGGCCTTGAGCTACGCAGTTCCCCTTTAGTAGTGGGACTCTTAGGTAGGAGGTACACCCGGGAGAGAGGAGGGAATTCATCAAGTTGTGGTGCATTAATATCCTCTTCAGGTAGTATCAGCCCCTCCTGCAAGGAGATATCTTCTTGTTGTCTATATGCTACTTCCATAGGAGCGGCCCTTGACTGAGCCGACAGATTTTCAGGTAGAATATCATGTTCCACAATGCAGTCCAGTTCTTTCTGGATTACAATTTCACCAGGTTCCATATCTTGTGCAATCATGGTCTCAACAGAGTCAATCTCATGCACAATCTCATATGCGATAGTTGACAACTCTTTCTCAGTTCTGGATGCAACTTTTATATGAGTGGTAGAATACTGTTGAGTAAGATTATCAGTATCATGTCTCACACTGCAAGAGACAAGTTGTAAACCTGTATCTGCTAGAGGTTGTAGTCCTTCTTGTAAAACAACCTCAGGTGAGCCTAATGGTGTTTCAGATACCCTCTCACTGGTCACTTCACAATCATCTAGTTTAGTAGTCTGAGCTGACTCATTGTTCTTTTTACTCAATTCTGAGAGGGATGGAGGCCCCCAGCTGAGACGCCCTGGTATCCATGTGGGAGATGTTTGTGCTTGTTCCTTCCTTAGTTGTGGAGCAGGTAGTGTCAACATAGGATTAGATGTTATGTTTCCTTCCAATGCATTATCTTTTAGGCCCTCTAAGGTATCATCAGTCAATCCCAAGGAGGCTGCATAATCATCATCTTCAATTGGGGAAAGTAGTTCATCAGACCATTTGTGAGGCAATGTCATTGCCTCTTTGATATACAATTGATAAACCCTTCCATCAATCACCACCCCAAAGTCCTGTTCTATTATGGTCCTCAATGGGATTCGAATCATAAGATAAGAAACTTCAAGTTCCTGTTTAAATAGAGTAATGTCTGTTATCCTTATCAGTTTACCCAGTCTGTTACCTATTGCAGTTAGGTTGGAGACAGACCAAGCTGTCAGAGGCAAGACAAACACTTTTGCCATGAACCCAATTAGCTATCCACAACTTGTCATTTAAAAACAGATTACCAAGGTCTAGGGGTTCATTTTCCAATAAGATAATCAAGCCAGCTCCAAGCGGACTTGCCATCATGTTTAGGTAGTTAGCTGCTTTCAAGGTCATCTGAAAATCCACAAACCCATAAGGTTTGATTAGCCTCCCCATATAACTTCGTTATAACCAGTCATCTTTACTACTACTCAATGCTAGGAGATTCTGCTTAGAGGAAGGTTCAGTCTTATTACTTACAACAGCTCCAGTCGTGCCATGTAACAATTTACTCACCCATAAACCTTTAGCATGAGTCTGCTGCATAGGCCCCTTATTATGCACATTCTGCATTCCAATCAAGTTCTGTGGCTCCTTGCTACCATTTTGATTCTTATATTTAGGATAGTGAGCACGGTTCGCTTGCAGCCTATAAGAACCAAACCACGTATTGTTAAGCTTGAGTAGAAGCAACTCAAAATCATCCACCTCAGAGTATTCCACAAAACCAAAGGGTAATCCCCTGTTATTCAGCTTACAGGCCACAAATATTTCCTTAATGGAGCCTTCTCGCTTCAAAGCACTGTGTAGGCGATCCGCATCACATCCTTTAGGAAAGTTAGTAATGTAGAAGCTAATGGTTTCGGTTATGTCTCCTTCTCCGGTAATATGCACGGACCAAGCCTCTCGTGGACTGGAAGTGGGTTCTGAATAGGTAACCGCTCTTGGACTGAAAGAACAAGAAAGGAATCGTACGCAGGCGCCTTCCCTGCCTTAATAGTTGCTCTCATGAGGAGTTTAGCCTGCCTTGTTGGGATGAGCCACTCTGCCATAATAGGGTGAGGAAGAAAACTGAGAAGAAAATTTGGCTTCCCAGGTGCATAAGGCAGCCCCGGGAAGGTTGACAGGGGATGTGGAAAGGGACCCTACTCTTCGGCGCTCTCCATGACCGGATTCCTCGAGCATGTGGTGAAGAGAGATTGTGAAGCACTGTCGATGTAAATCGTTGAGCAGGAGTACTGTTCAAATCGCTCTCCATGGCCGCTCTTGTAGGACTTGAATGGGCTTTGCTAAGAAATGAAGTTGGTAATCAATAAACCGAGAAATGAAGGATAAAGGATTAAAATCGCAAGGTAGTGGTCCCAAATGTGCAAATCGTGACTCCAGACTGGAGACCACATTTATTTTTTGCGGGAATCTGTAAATGTCCGAATTGCATAAGTTGATGTAAACTGACAATTTTACCCCTAGTTTTGGAAGAGAAATTTCTCTCAAGCCTCTGGTCTAAGATATTTTATAGGAGCACATGCACTTCCCGAGAATCCGCAACATCATTATCTTATTATGTTATTCATGTTCATATTCAGTTAGTATTTTAACAACCTACCAACTTATTATTTGTCCAAATTGCTTAAATTTCCGTATCAATTGATATTTTGTTTTAAGTATAAAAATTGCTTATCTTCAGCGGATAATTGTTGCATTTGATGTAAATTTCTTGTGTTTTTCTTAAAAATGAAATTGGTGATCAATAAACCAAGAAATGAGGGATAAGGAATTAAAGCACAAGGCAGTGGCACCAAAAGTGCAAGTCGCGACTCCGGACTGTAGACAACATTTGTTTTTGGCGGGAATCCGCAAAGCTCTAATTGCATAAGTTGATGTAAACTGACAATTTTAATCCTGCTTTTGGAAGAGAAATGTCTTTCAAGCCCCTGGTCTAAGATATTTTACAGAAGCACATGCACTTCACGAGAATCCTCTCTTTCACTTTACATTATCTTCATCTACAAAACTTGGAAGGAAGGAAGTTTGCAAGGGAAGGAGCTTTTCTCGAATTACTATTCATCCTAATAGGGAGTTCCCATTTCCTTGTTGTTCTTGCCACTATCAACTCGGATTTTATTTGTTCTTGTGAAGCTCATGCCTTGAGCATGGGATAGAACCTTATTCTAGGCCATGATTTGACCCTTGGTGAACTTGGAGTGGTTATTTTGAATGTTTAGCTTTTAAGACTTTATTGAAGCTGATTAGTTTTATTATGCTTTCTTACTAGCTTGCATGGCCTGGCCAACATTTTCTCGCTCATTAAGTGCAGTTGGAGGTCGAGAAATAAAGACGACGCTAGATTTGGTAAGACTAACATTAATTGCCATAGCATGAGAATGTCTATGTGATTAGTACTACCTTGAGAGGATTTCCTAAGTTTAATGCCTTTAGTATGTTCAAGTTTGAGATCGAGAGATGAATGCTTACATATTGAGAGAGAGTTGATATTACTCGATAGAGATAAGAAACTAAAAAAGAAAAAATCCTATAGACAACTAGATAAATGATTGAAATGTTAAATTGAGTAAGAAGCTCTCCAGGACACTAAGTGGCGAAATCAATTACCATATATCTCTTGTCCAAGTGAAGTTATAGTTTACACTTAGTTTATTAAACTGAAAAATACCCAAAACAACATCATTATCTTCTTATGTTATTTATGTTCATATTCAGTTAGTAGTTTAACAACCTACCAACTTATCATTTGTCCAAATTTCTTAAAGCTTACCAATTTGGTGCTTATCAATGTACAATCCTCATGGTTTGACACTCGTTTTTATCATTTTATTACTTGTCCAACTTTGTACACTTGTAAATACGTCAACAGTCTCCAGAAAGAGGCAACCACTAAAAGAGAATTTCAGTGAAAATAAGTGTGGTGAGGCAACCGCTAGCCCTAGAGGTCAAGAATGAAGTGGCCGCCATCAGAGGGGTTTTGCTAAAATTCTTAAAACCCCGATGTGTTTCGAACGATTTTTCAAAGTTTTTGAGATTTTATGAAAGCAATAAAAATTTAATACCTAAGAAAGCAGTAAAGAATGCAAAACTCATACCCTTGGGGTGCCTTCCAAGAACCACTTGGTTTATCGTCGTTTAGAACTCTCTCGGTAGAATCAATGATCTTGCGCTAGAGTGCTCTCTTCAACCATGGTAGGGACAATGCTTCCAAGAATTGTTCCATCATCACATCGTCCTCACTTCCTTCATCTTCCATTTGGTGGGCTTCCATCATGATTTGGGAGGAGTTTGGGGCTCCACTCCCACCTCGGTTTGGTTGAAATACCTTCATAGAGGCATGGTCATCACCAACACGTAGGAGGATCACTCCTTTATCCACAACTATCATAGCTTGACCGATGGCAAGCAATGGTCTTCCATGCAAAACCAAGCTTTCCTCGTTCTCACTTCCTTCGAGCTGAGCATCCTCAGCATTGAGCACGACAAAGTCGACGGGAACAATAAATTTGTCAATTTTAATTAAAAGATCTTCAATCCTTGCCCGTTTCACGTACTTGTAGGCAAGCTCCACTTTAATCTCAGTTAGCTCAATTCCACTCAATCCCAACTCCGTGTACACGTGGTAAGTCATCACATTGATGCTTGCCCCCAAGTCTAGCAATCCAATTGCAACCCAATCCTTTCCCAATGTCATGAAAACATTGAAGCTTTTGGGTTCTTGCATTTTGGGGGTAGCACTACTACGGCTCTGAAGAACTCATGTATCCATCTTTTTTAACCTTGCTCATACTTACACTTGTTGGTGGGAAGTTCTTTGAAGAATTTTGCACAAGATGGCACATTCCTAATAAGATCTAAAAGAGGAAGGTTAATGTTAACTTTGGAAAGCATATGGAAAAGGGAAGAAAATTCCTTATCCTCGTGGGCAAGCTTGAGCCTCTTGGGAAAGGGCACCAGAGGCATATTGTGGTCGGCTTCCTTAAGTGGCTCAGGTTTGTGCTTAGTACCCCTTGCATCCTTTCTTCTCTTTCCTTGTTGATGGCCATCTATTCCTCCATTCCATGCTCAACTTCCTCCTCTATCTCATCTTACACTTGAGCTTCTTGTACTTTCACTGGTGCTTCTCGTCCTACATCAATATTTATCATCATTAGTAATAGGAGTGTACTCAGGGTTTTGAATTACCTTTCCACTTATTAGGATAGTGATTGCTTTGGCTTGCTCTGATTGACTTGGCAACTTTCCCTTTTGGGTTTCTGGTGGCTGGTCGCCCAACTTGGGTCTCAAATATCTTGATAGAAGCTTCAAGCGACTCAAGCCATTGGCTATCTTTCTTATGGATTTCTTAAGTGGCTTGAATGAATTGGTACAAGGTTTCCTAAATGCTCGGCCTCCTGACATGGCTACTATAGATTACTTTGTTTGGTTCGTATGGAACTACCGCATAGTTGAAGCTAGGTGTGACAAGTAGGGACCATGTGCTAGATGGGACAATTGCTTGGCTATTGTTTCTCCAAGAGAATTTTGATGGTTCTTCATACATGGGTGGTATTGGTTTTGAGGAAATCCGCCTCGTCTAGCATTGGAGTACACCCCTCCCCCCTTTCCTTTCCCACTCCATACAATACATTAGCTCAGTTGGCTTGCTCTTGCTCTTGCTCTTGCTTTTGATGATCTACAAGTGTCGTAGGGCAAGTATTAGCACAAGTGGCACATACCTCATGATTTGGTTGTTATCCCATCTTCAACATTTGAACTTTCTTTATAAGTAGCTACAATTGCTTTTAGGTGGTATCATAGGCAGCTTTAATTTCATGGGGTCGTGTATTGCCTTCCCCGTGTTAGGAAAGGTGGCTAAACAGACCCCACTTCATCAATGGAGGTCAACAAACATATCAAATCTTGATACTACAAGAAGTCCACAAAATCAGCAGCAAGAAGTCCACAAAATCAGCAACCAAGAAGTCCACAAAATCAGCCAAATAGTAGAGCACGTTTTTTGTGAAGTTTATGCATGTATTTTTCTCTATTTAAGCATGTAACAAAGAACAAGATGATATACAAGGACATTTCTTGCAAACACCCCGTACACTATTTTTTTGGAAATTCTCGGTGAGAACCCCATAGCTATCAAAGGTTTCTTGCGGTGTTAGTGATAGAATCAAGCCTCCTGCAGCATTATCAAACATGTACTGTAGGTAACACATCATAAAAGAATTGGTTAGATAAGAACAAATAAAATTGATGGTGTTGGCACTCAAGGAGAAGTGTCTTAAAGCGCTCCCATGCTTCGTGGAAAGGCTTTGCACTATAAGTAATATCTAGGTTTATCATTTAATAGTTTCACCTATATCCGTTTATTCCCGAGGAGGCACATCATTTTACGGTCTAGCCCCTTAGGAGACACAAGGCCTTTTTGGTTTACGGCTTTACCTTTAAGAATTAACACCTTCACTTAACCAATTTAGATACAACCAAAGCCACCAAGCTAAGCAATTCATAAACCAATGAAATCTTGCTCAAATAACCATGCAATAATAAAGTAACCAACCCTTAGACAAACTAACTAGCAAATATCATAAACACAAAAATAAATAAACAAGTAAGGAGTTTTTCCCTATTACAAAGATGACTCCACCAAGAAAATCCAAGGTGGGTGGCCTAAAGCCTTTGAGAAATTACTCTTTCTTCTCTTCTTGGGAAAACCCTAACTAGAAATCTAACATAATATAGAGAAAAGAGACATAAATGTAGAGACAGAAAGAGAGGTTTTTCACCTCTTTAAAACCCTAGCCAAAAGTTGGGTGCAATAAATGACCCATCACATATATATCGTACTAGGTTAAGTTGGGGCAAAATGGAGAATTCATGGCAAAAAGCGATGTGGAGCACAAAAATGGCGACCAGGTAAGTCGAGGCAGGCGCCACCACGCACGGGACTTCCTCGCTCTTTGGAGGAGGCAGGCGCTATGATGAATGGGTCGATCGCTACGTACAAATGTTCATGAGCCTGATGGAGGACAATCGTCTCGATGAACAGGGCGGCTCCTACGTGCAAATCTTCATAAGCCCGACGGAGGAGGCAGTCACCTATATTAGCGGGGCAGCCGCTACTTGTAACGCGTTCTTAAGTTCTTGAGGAGGAGGAGGTCGCCAAATCTCTGGGGCGGCCACTTCTAGAAAATCACATATTCTCGTGCTTGAGGTGGTCGCCAAAAAGCAACGGTGATCGACGCTTGGACTTGGCCATATTTTTTTCAATGCGAGGCGGGGGCCACAAGGATTTTTCCAGATGCCTCAGCCAAGGCAATCACTTTAAGTATGGAGGCGACTGCATCTAGTGACTTAGCTTCCATAGCTCATTGCTGAGGCGAGCGCCAGTTAAGCTGAGGTTGTCACCACTGCTGTTGGTTTTGATATTTAAGTGCATTATTCACCTCTTTTTGATCTTTTACACCTCAAGGCACCTAGAACACAAAACAAACACAAAAAAGTAAAATACAATGCACAAAGACGCTCGAAAGCAAGCAAAAGTAGGCCAAAATACCCTTGATGAGTTGGTATAAAACCGACTCATCACAAACCACCAGCCATATAGATGTATTCAAAGTTCAACGTTCTAGTATCTAGAGAACTCTAATCATTTGAGTTAGAGTAAACATAAAAGTCAAAGAATATTGCTTAACAGGAGTGCCATGATCTGGTGCGTTGAAGAGCATTAAATACTCATTTTCACAACGCATAAGATAAGACTATCTAGAACCTTGAAAAATTAAATGAAAACTCTGAAAAATACTATATATCCAATCAATGACCGACAAGTCAGTGCCTAAGCAGCCTAATTAGAGTCACAATGAGTCATATGTTATAGAGGTCTGGAGGTGAAAAGAAGGATGTCTTGTCCTAGCTATTATTTAAGATATTGAACCACACGCACATATGCCTCCAACTGTGCAGCATGAGATGTCTACATGAATTGAGGAAGAGTATAAATACTATAGCTCAATTCAGGTTGAGTAAGTTTTAAATAGATCACTTAACAAAAAAAAAAAAGTGTTAAATAGATCAATCTGCGCACCCGTTGAACATTCATTCAGTGGCAACTTTATATATACTTTTTCATCAAGATCAACGTGTAAAAAAGTATTATGGACAATCATTTGCAAATCAATACATTTGGTTTGTGTGTTCCTCATTATCACCAATCGAAGCCTCTCAACACTTCTATCAGAGTAATACATGATTTGATACACACCCACTTGCACGAAATAGCTCATTTTCCTGGGGGTAATGATTGAGAAGTCCAAGTTCCAGTATCTTCGACACTCGACAGCTTTAATTTCCTAGGACATTCCTTCACGCTATTCACAAGAGTAAACATTATGCTTTAAGTGTGTGAGTTCAACATCTGCGTTTACTATTGCCACAAAATGACCATGGGAAACAAAAATATATCACAAGACACATAATTAGCAATAAGAAACTATGTATCTGAGAAATTTAGTAGTGCATGTGCGATAATGAGAAGGGGTCTATTCTTGAGCCGAACAATGTGGAACTTCCTTTATTTTAGAATAGGAAGCCTGTTTTTTCTGGGAAAAACTCAGCCCAACTTTTTAGTTTAAGAGAATCAATCGTAGAATTATCATTATTTAGGTAAAAAAAAAAAGGTTCAAAAATCTCTTCGTTTATTCAGCAGCAATCCAGTGTCACTATCAGCAGGCCAGTGTGGCTCAGTTTGACTACGGCCGGTGGTGGAACACAGTTCAATTTTTGGGGACAACGGTCCCAAAATTGCCCTCAAGCACCTACAGCCTGCAGTCCTGGTTTTGTAAACCATGGGCAAAAGTAACATTCAGCTTATCCTTCAGTCCACGAAGGGCTGCGGTCCAGGTCCTATGGACAGTGGTCCAAAGGAATGTCCACCAGCCGAAAGACCGTGGTCCTAGTTCTGCTAAACGTGTCCACATAACATCTAACTTCTTGTAGAAATCGAACAAACGAACAGATGAATCACAAAAAACAAAGAAGATCGAGATGTTTTTGGCGGGGGAAAATTTCCCCTCTGTTTTGGCTTTTTGATTTATCGAAGAGAAAAATTGAATTGTCTGTTACAAGGAAGAAAAACCAGATTCACGCTTTATATAAAACGGAAAGAAACTGGAGCTCCTGATGTCCGTTGATCACGCAGAAATCAACGGTTATCCATACTCGCTCCCCATTGGTTTGCTGACGTCTGAGTCAGCAATTATTCGCCTTCCCATTGGTTGCTGACATACAGTCAGCAACCTCTGTTTTTCGGTTGAAACAGATGCAACTCTGGTTTGCTCTGTTTCGGCAGAATTCTTCAACTCCAGAAGTCCAAGGCTGCTGCTGTTCTGCAAATCAGAAGCAGTGGAGTTAAGCTGATCAGTTCTTGTCTTCTGCAACACCCCCTCCTCAAGATGAGCATGCCACAAGCTCATCTTGGACAACAAATAATGAAATACGGCAGAAGACAAGGGCTTAGTGAATAAATCAGCCAATTGATCTGTGGATGAAATATGTTGAGGCAGAATGAATCCAGCCTTGTATTGATCGCGCACAACATGGCAATCAATCTCGATATGCTTGGTGCGTTCATGAAACACCGGATTGGCAGTGATGTCCAAGGCCGCTTTGTTGTCACACCAAAAATCAATAGGCAACGGAAGATGAAACTGAAAATCACTCAAGATGTAAGAAATCCAAAGTAACTCCCTGACAGTGGCTGCCATAGCTCTATATTCAGCTTCGGCTGAGGAGCAAGAGATTGTAGTTTGCTTCTTAGTCTTCCACGATATCAGACTGCTCCCCAAGAAGATGCAATAACCGGTAAGAGAATGGCGAGTTGTTCTGCAACGTCCCCAATCTGCATCACTAAAAGCAGTCACATGACAGGAGGAGCTGCTGGGATAGAAGAGGCCAACGGATATATGTCCTGCCAGATACTTCAAAATGTGTGTTACAGCTGACCAATGAATATCATGAGGTGCCTGCACAAATTGACTTAACTGCTGCACAGCATGTGTGAGGTCAGGCCTCGTGTAATTCAAGTATAACAAGCGCCCAATCATCCTGCGAAATTTCTCTGGGTTGTGGTATAAAGGTGAGCTCTCTCTTGTCTCTGCTTCGAATATCATGTCTGGAGCAAGAGGAGTCAACACTGGCACACTGTCAAGATATCCTGCATCATTGAGCAAGTCACGGATATATTTTTTTTGACTAATGTAGATCCCTTCAAGAGATCTAGCAATCTCCATACCCAAGAAAAACTTTGCTGACCCAAGATCCTTGATTGTAAAGATCCTGTGAAGATGATCCTTAACCTTGGTCATTTCAGAATCTGATGTACCTGTTAGAAGGACATCATCTACATAAACCAACAGGTAAATCTGATGAGTGGCAGCGTGCAACATGAAGAGGCAAGGGTCATGGTAAGACTGGACAAAACCGTATTCTTGCAAGACTGTGGTGAAGGCAATATTCCATTGGCGTGAAGCCTGTTTAAGGCCATAAAGAGACTTGCGCAGCCGGCACACTTGTCCCTTTTTAACTCCATCATAACCAAGGGGCGGATGCATATAGACTTCCTCATCCAATGTGCCATGCAAAAACGCATTGTTGACATCAAGTTGTTGGATATCCCAGTGCTTAGAGGCTGAGATAGCAAACAACATCCGAACGGTTACAACTTTCGCTACGGGACTGAAAACTTCATCAAAATCTTCACCTTCTACTTGAGTGTAACCTTTGGCAACCAACCTTGCCTTATATCTATCAATGGTTCCATCAGGTTTACACTTAATCCTATATACCCACTTGGAGCCAATAGCCCTTTTTCCAGGAGGTAAGGCTGTGATCTCCCAAGTATTATTGTCTTCAAGGGCCTTTAACTCACATCTCATAGCATCTATCCATTTCTGATTAGTCTTAGCCTGATTGTAGTGTTTAGGCTCTGTAATAGAGGATAAATTTGAGGCAAATTCACAATATTTACTTGTGAAACAGCAGGATGTATCTGAAACTTGGAAACTGTCTTGCACACAGGAGGATGTGACATAGAAATCCTCCATCCAGGAAGGAGATCTATGAGCTCTGACACTTCTTCTGAGCATGGGATCCACTGCTGGAGCATCTATTGGTATGCTGTTAACATTAGTATCAGATGAGACATGGTGAGCAGGAACTTCTTCTACTGGATGAACTGCTGGATCTGCATCAGATTGATGCTGATCTGCCGTATCAACATTAGGTAATGGATCATCCACCATCGTTCCCTGCACATTATCTTCAACAAAACCAGAAGGAGTCAGCATGGAAGCATCCAAAACTGAATCACTCAATGCTGGAAAAACAGTCTCATGAAACTGCACATCTCTGGATATCAGAATCTTTCCTGTGGCTGGAATATAAACCTTGTAGCCTTTCTGTCCTGCTGCATATCCTACAAAGAGCCCTTTATGAGATCTTGGATCAAACTTATCTCGGCCTGGCGAGTTATCAACCACGAAACATAGGCAGCCAAATATTCTGAGATTGCTGAGGCTTGGTGTTTTCCTGCTTAGCACTTCATAGGGTGATCTCCACTGTAGGATTCTGCTTGGCCACCTATTTATAAGGTATGTAGCAGTAAGTATACACTCCCCCCAGAACTGCTTGGGCAACTTTGACCTCAATAAGAGTGCTCTAGCAACCTGCAGAAGAGATCTATGCTTCCTTTCAGCAATGCCATTTTGCTGAGGGGTATAGGGACAACTTCTTTGATGTGTTATCCCTGTTTTGCTAAACAAATCTGAGCATCTGGAATTTACAAACTCTGATCCGTTGTCTGTTCTTATTATTTTAATGGAACACTGATATTGAGTCTTCACCCAAGAAACAAAATCTTCAATCAGCTTTGCCACTTGATCTTTGAACCGAAACAAATAAGTCCAAGTGCATCTACTTTTGTCATCAACAATCGTCAAGAAATACTGACAATGAGTAATGGTTTGTTGCTTGTAAGGACCCCAGACGTCCATATGCACCAGGTCAAAACAAAGAGCAGATTCATTAGTACTATCTGAAAAAGGTAATCTGCTTTGTTTTGATAAAGGACAGAATTCACATAGTTCAAATGATTGTGTTACAGAGAGATTCTCTCCTGGTGATCCAACATGATTCATTACATCTCTTGATGGATGACCTAGTCTATCATGCAGCAAAGAAGAACCAACAACTGTGTAAGCTTTGTCAGCAACCCCTGGATCTAAGCATCCTCTACCACGGCTCAAGTAGGACATCAAGTATGCAAAGTAATCATTCTGAACCTTCATGATTGTGTCCTGTTCAAACGATTCCTTATTTAGGATGTATAGCTCCTTTATCACCTTACCTACTGCCAAAATGCGCCGTGCCTTAAGGTCCTGCAGCAAGCAATAGTTAGGCATAAACTGGATTGCAAGAACAGAGGATTGTGACAACTTTCTCACGGAAAGAAGATTGTATTTGAAGCTTGGCAAATACAAGCATGTTTTAAGAACCACTGATCCTGACAGATGCACATCTCCTTTATGTGTTACCGATTTGATGCTACCATCAGGCAGCCAGACAGGAGTGAAAGCAGAGAAAGAGGTTACATTTGTCATCATAGATAGAGCTGCACACATATGGCTAGTCGCCCCTGAATCTACTATCCAATCATGAAGTGTAATATCAGCACTATCAATAAGTCTGAATGAGGATAAAACAGAAGTACCTGCGAAGTCGCCATAATGCACAAAGTTCACCTGATCTGTTGCTACTGCTTTCCCTTTCATCAAACTTTGCAGATCACGCTGCATACTCCCTATCACTTCATATAAATTTCCTCTTTCCTCTGACACAAGATCAAGAGGTGTATTGCCTGCATCCTTTATCTCTGCAAGGTTTGCAGCAGCATGATTTCTGTCCTTCTTTCTCTGATCATTCCATCTATCTGGATAACCTTTCAGCTTAAAACATTGCGCAGCAATATGCCCCGTTTTACCACAATGTCCACAATCCTTCAGCTTATAGCAGTCTCCAATCAAATGTCCTGTTTTTTCACAATGAGTACATTTCAAACCACTTCTGTCTCCTCTCATCTTTCCTGTCTCTTCTCTCTTCCAAGTGACTGGCTTAGCCATCATCGCAGAATTCAGTGAGTTATCCTTCACATGCATGTTAGTGCTCACTTCCTTGTTCTTCTCTACTGCCACTATCATGCTATATATTCGATCAATCAGTGGCAGAGATTCCATATTGATAATCCGGCTTCGTTCAGAGTCATATACCTCATTAAGTCCCATCAGAAATTCCATAGCTCTATCTTCATTTTGCCTGCTTTTAAGCAACAAGCCTAATTCACCTTCTACAAATGGTAATGGCCTCAATTGATCATATTGATCCCATATCATTTTCAACCTCCCATAGTGTTCGCACACAGTATGATTAGATTGCCTTAACATAGCCACATCTCTTTTCAATTCAAATAGATGAGGCAAATTAATCGTACCAAATCTTGTCTCCAGACTCTCCCATAACATTTTTGCATCCTGTATAAACATAAATTGTTCTGCCAAAACAGGAATCATTGCAGCTTTCATCCAAGAGCAAACTAAACTATTTGCTCGTTTCCATTTCAGAAACAAATATGAAGACTCATCAGGTTTCTTTAAACTACCATCAATAAATCCAACCTTCAATTTAGCCTCCAACGCTGAGATCATTGCACTCCTCCAAATAAGAAAGTTGGATCCCGTCAGTAAAACAGGCACTAACTGCATTCCAGGGCTTTCAGATCCGTGGACAAGCAGTTGTTCCTCTATCAACTCCTCCATTCGCCGCCGATTTCTTTCCTGTAACGCCAGCGACTGATTCGTATCATCAGCCGCAGTATTGTTATTCTTCTCCATCGTTGATCAAATGTATAAACGCGGAAATCAATAATGGATCGTAACAAGCTCTGATACCATGTAGAAATCGAACAAACGAACAGATGAATCACAGGAAAAACGAAGAAGATCGAGATATTTTGGCGGGGGAAAAGTTTCCCCTCTGTTTTGGCTTTTTGATTTATCGAAGTAAAATGGATTGTCTGTTACAAGGAAGAAAAGTACAGATTCACGCTTTATATAAAACAGAAAAGAAACTGGAGCTTCTGATGTCCGTTGATCATGCAGAAATCAACGGTTATCCATACTCGCTCCCCATTGGTTTGCTGACGTCTGAGTCAGCAGTTATTCTGCTTCCCATTGGTTGCTCACATACAGTCAGCAACCTCTGTTTCTCGCCTAAAACAGAGGCAACTCTGGTTTGCTCTGTTTCGGCGGAATTCTTCATCTCCAGAAGTCCAAGGCTGCTGCTGTGCTGCAAAGCAGAAGCAGTGGAGTCAAGCTGATCAGGTCTTGTCTTCTGCAACAGTTTCACTACCATCACATCAAATGCACTGGCAGTGAACTACAGCTCCCCAATCTCGTTAAGTGCATCGCCATCACTTCACTTAGTTTTCCTCTTTTGATAATGTAATCTAGAAACTATCAATGTGCGTTGTATCTGTTGTTGATGGCGTCATTGGATTTTGCATTATTCTGTAGTGTTTTTCCGGCAGAAGCTTGTTGACGACGTGAGGTAACTAATGTGTTTTTTTTTGTGTTTTGTTTATTGGTGTGCTTGTGTGCAATTGTACTTGATGTTAGTCTTTGGTGGAGAAGATAAAATCTCCATTGAAAAACTTGATGTTTTTACGTGAGCAGTTTATGCATTTTATAGATGAAATCACAAAGTCTACAGATCTGCTTCTTTGATGCTGTTAGATTGGTTGACTGTGTTGTCAGATTTCTGGTGATGCTTCTTTGGTGAAATATTCTGTTTTTGTGTATGTGTTTGTCCTGTTTCTTTTGGTGCAGAATAGTGGCGTGGGCTCGTTGGTGAAACATCGGATGAGATTCTGAAACTGTCGTGCATCCATCCAAGATTGCCATTTGATATGGTGTTGACTTCTTCCAGCGCTCTGGACAGTTCTTCTTCTTGGATTGGGCTGGGCAAGTCTGCATTTCATTTGGTTTTGATTGGCTTTTCAACTACCATTGATTTTTTTGAGCTCGATCCTCGTTCTCTCATATCACTCTATTTAAAGATTCTATCGTTCTCATTCATTTGCTCAGATGATGATTATATAGCTACTTACATATTTTCTTTCAGTTTGCACTTCCTCAAATGCTATTTATATTCTTACTTGATCGAATAAGCACATGGAACAATAAGGTAGGCAAACAATTACTTGATCGGAAGGATTTTGACACTGGAGAAAAAAGATTAGGAATGTTATTAAACCAATTCAAAACAGTTACCTTTGTGATTCATTCGGTGCATGAGAGGTGGTGTGGAGACTGCTGAAAGATTTAGAAGAATATATCTTCTGGTCAACCTAGATTATGTGTTTCAGGGTGTTGAAGTGCGGGCCTTCATATGTTAAGTAATTGAAAAGGAGGTAGAGCAAAGTACTGATCATATCTTGAATATCAGGTATACGTAATTTTACTCTTGTAATTATATAAAAAAATTATTTTCATTACGACCT
>JAOWBN010178018.1:0-17524 GCA_028565015.1 Pinguicula moranensis
CATTAATTTTATTAGTTCGAAACATATTCTCTAATAAAATTAATTCTTAATTCACGTAATGAATATAAGCATGCTTTAAAATTAAATTGCACGTAGCAAATAAAATAATTCTTAATTCATGCATGCAACAAATTAAATTGCACAAAGCAAAATAATTTTAATTCTTAATTATGTATACTAGAAATTTAATTGCACAAAGCAAATAAATAATTTTTATTTCATGCATAATTAAATACATTTAACACATAAATATTTATTTTGGGCCTCTATTTTAACTTTTAACAAATAAAAATTATTGTTGCCCAAAAATAAAACCCAGTTTATTTTCTTATTGTCTTAATTGGACAATTTCTACCAATTAAATGGCCCAGCACAACAAATCAATTGGCCCATGATTAATTTACTTGGGCCGCTTAAAACGCGGCCCAATTTTGCTTTAAAAAACATAAAGCCCAGTCAAGTTTTTTGAGCCCATTTCATTAAATCATAAAGACCACTTTAAATGCTATAAAAGGCCGAAAAAAATTTGTTTTGCTCATTTGTCCCAAAACTTTTCCCGGAGCGAGGACGATTCTCTCTCGCCTTCTCACGGTCGAACCTCCATCTCCGCGACGTCCACCTGGTGCTCTCTTCACCGGTTTTCGTCGTTCCGCCACCGTGACCCGCCGTCTTCTCGCCGTTTAGCCCAAATGATGAGGTAAGGCGCTCGCCTCTCCGCCTCTTCACTCTGTTTCAACATCGAGAACGCGGTCGTTCTCATACGATCGCAACGTTTCTCGATGGTTTCGACTTCGGTCGGCGGCACGTGACGAATACGCGTTGCCCCGAAGGCAGGAGAATGGCAGATCTGGCCCAGATCCGTAGATCTGGGCAAAGAGTGACAGTTGGACCACGGTGACGCACCTTTACGCGCGGCGGTTGGTGGCGCGGTGGCGCGTGAAACACATGCGCCGCCCCGCATAAAATCTGATGGGCTTTTAGTGACTGGCCGATGACGGAAGTGCGGCCTTTGTGACGGATGCCGGTGAAAAATAAAGGAAACGCTCCATTCTGTCGTGGTGCGTATACAAAATGCGCCATTTCCGGCGCGGCGCGTGTTACGTTCAGACAGAGCGTCACCGCCGTTTCGCCGTGGTGCATGTACAAAACACGACCTTACGGCGTGGCGCGTGAATGGCACACACGTCTCACGCGCCGACACATGACGAACACGCGCCGCCGTGAGCGGCAGCCGGCGGCAGCGGGACAATGATATTCAGGCTGTTCGGAAATCGATTACTAAAATCGACATAAATAATACCGGAAATCAAACAAGTTCCGAAATTATAATGGATTTAATATAATCGAACGAATCGTATATAATCCGATCCGGAACCTCGCTCCGATACCGCTGTAATCCAATTATTAGAACGGATCTAATATTGAATTTATAGGTAACAATTCAAATACGGTAAATGTTACCTATGTGCGGAAGCGTGGTTGAATCGAGTGTCCGGATAATGAGTCTACCAGAGTCTCGTTAGGTTTCCACGAATCAAATCTTAGCCTTGTGGGTGGCTAGGCAGACAGAGAAAACCCATATATCTCTGATATTCGTTTTACTAAATGAATAGGCACGTAGCCTATTTATAGGCATGGAAAATGTTTATAATAAATTCAAATAGTACTTTACTATTTGAACACTATGCAAGTTTGAAAAACTTGAACAAAACATTTGCACATAACATGCAATGTTTTCGTTGGTGAACATTAAATGTTCACCAACACATGTCAACAATCTCAACACCATTTGGTACTAACCAACCATTCAACACAGACCATGTCAAACCATCAATAGGTGACTTCAACAAGGTGTTGCAATTGTCACTTTGCAACTCAAATTTCTTTCCTTTAACCCGACTTGCAAAGCAACTACATCTCTCATGTTACTCTAGATGCTGATAAAACTATTGAACAAGTATAGGACAGAAAGGTTCCATCAGCATAAACATATTAAGCCAACCAATTCGACTAAAAATCCCTTCAAGGTTAATGTGTGCACCTTTACAAAATTTTAAGTCCAAGGCTATTTCTAGAAGTACACCTCAACGCTTAAAATCAGTATCATACCTTTGTTTAGAAACAAAGTTCTTGAAGTGTTTGACCAGCGATTTGGTCTAAGAGGCTCCCTTACTCCTTTTCAAAATTTTCTTAAAAGGTAAAGACTCCATTGTTTCCTTTATGTTCCCTTTTTGCTTTTCAATTGGAATTTCAGCGATTTTTCTCTTCCTTGATGTTTCTGCAGACGCTCTTGTTCTCAATAGATACCATTTTCTTCACCAGTATTGGACTTTTTTCACTCCCGGTGGGTTTAGACACAATCACCTTTACTTTCCTCTTGGATGGGGCACATTTTCTGACCTTTTTGTCCCAGATATGATGTTTGTAGCCACAAGGGTAGTTTCTATTTTATCAGACTGATTTTCAGGGATTTCCTCAAAAATGTTTTCTTGCGGTTCGCTGTTAAGTTTGGAGGAGGATTTACCCATGTTGGTTTATTTACTGTTTCTTTTAGCAATCCAATCACATAAACTTGCAGAGAATATATTGGGCAAGTCGAATCTAACACAGATTTCTCGTTTCTTCGAATGCTTGATGAAAAATTTAGAGGAGGGTTTGCATCAGGGAGAGGGAGAGGATGCTAATAGCGGGAGAGTGCTGACTCTCTTTTGGAAACTCAAATTTAAGTTTCAAAAAGCACTTCACAAGGTGAACACTTTTAAACATGTGTCACTCTTGTGAGAGGAGTCCAACTTAATTTAGCGTGACAAGTAGAAGGTGTTGACTCATTTCTAACTGGTGTCGACTAAACTGGACAATGGCTAAAAGATTTTCAAGGTGTTGGCAGTTTTGAAAATAAGTGTCGACTCTTAACCAGAATTTGTTGAAACCAAGGAGTTGTTCATTTTGCTACATAATAACTATCAAGCACAGATATTTCATATATTCACATTGATCATCAAATATTGCAACAAGAGCATCATATATGCATAGATAAATTAAAACATAGACATTGACATATTAATCACATGAAGAGTTCATCATGCCTAATTCCTCAATTATGAATATAACTGGCTCTGACCTAAAGATTTTATGAATATATCAACTAGTTGATTCTTTTGTCCGTTGCAAATGGAGCTGGAAGAGTCATTATTGACAATTCTTTTAGCTTTGTGCTTATAATAGACTAGAGCAAAGTGGCTCTATTAAATTCCAGTGCTTCTATTTAGTGAAGTTGCTGGAACTCAATACATCAAATGACGCAATGCATTTTGGGTCGCAACGGAAATAGCCTCTTTGTATAATTATAAGGGTAAGGCCGCGTACATCTGACCCCTCAGACCCCAACTTAGTTGGGAATATACTGGGTACGTTGTGACATCAACTAGTTGATTCTCATAGTTCAAAATTCAATAACCACATCTCCTCCTTGCACATAATCCCTCAAGAAATCATGCATCATTTCAATGTCTTTTGTTCAAAAATGTTGAATTGGATTCTTTGTTAGATTGATTGCAATTTTATTGTCACATTCGATTGGAATGTTTGTATATTTCAAGTCATAATCTTCTAATTGATGTTTCATCCAAATTATTTGAGTGTCACAATTTTCTGGAGCTACATATTCGGTCTTGGTGGTTGATAGTGCAACAACGGTTTGTTTCTTACAAGACCACAAGACTAGTGAGTTTCGTAAGAATTGGCAACTACCACTTGTGCTTTTTCTATCAATCTTACACCGTGCATAATCAGTATCCAAGAATCCAAATAGATCAAATCTATTATTCTAGTTAGGTATCTTAGTATTTTTCTAACAACGATTAAGTGAGATTTGTTAGGACATAATTGATAATGTGCGCATAAGTAAACACTCAACATAATGTCAGTTCTACTGGCAGTGAGGTATAGAAGTAAATCATTTTGTTTGATTTACTTCTTTTCCTAGTTCGTCTTTGTCTAATTTTTAGTATTAGGAAAATGGGCCAGGCCCGTCGCCCATCAAAAATGGGTATGGGATCGGCCCACCCATTTTAAAATGGGCATGCGAGTATAACACAAATGGGCGGTTTGTGCACACCCGTTTGCGTTAACCTGCCTGCCTTTTTGTAATTTAAAAAAAATAAAAAATAATATGTTGTTTACTGAATAATGAGAATTGAGAGATTAGGGTTCTCTATGGATCTCAGAGACCGTTCTCTTCTAGGCTTCTCCATTCTCATCTCACTCTCAGTTTTGCGACTGCGTGAGCGTGACGATTGACGAAGTTCGAAAGAATGAAATCTTAAGCTCTATGACTTGCATGACATGACGCTACAGCCTACGATAACAGAGAACTCGACTAACCCGATGAATTTGGAACCTCACCGTGCCACACTGTACTAGCTTCGTCCTTTATTCCAGACATTTCATCTATTTTATTGGAAAGGTGTGTGTTAGGGTTTTCATTTTTGGTTTTAGAAATTAGCTTTTTGCTTAATTTAGGGTGTTTTTGGTTCTACAAATTATTTTTTTGCTTGATTTCATTGAAAAAAATGTATGTGTTAACTTAACTGTTAGGTTTCAATTTTGGGGAAGCATTTTGATTTAAATCTCTAGATTGGTTGAGATATCTAGAAGCATTTTGATTTCAATTAGTTTTAACTTGACATTTTGATTTCGTTGAGTTATTGTATAAATTGAGATTGGTTTAAGTTTTTTTTATAGTTAGTTTTATTCTAATGTATTTAGTTAGATGAAATTACTGCACTATTTGGTAAATGAGATTGGTTCAGGTTGAGGTAGTTTTGGTAATTGTTCAATTTTGTTTGATATGTGACTGTTTTGGTTGAGTCAGTTGCTGATGCAATGGAGTTTTAGATTTAAAAGTAATGAGTTTGTTATCTGTGAATATTTTTTCTGATACAAATGTTGACAATGATAACAAATCTTGCATTTTTATAGGTTGCACCTAATATTTACTCTTTAGTACATTTTTTTTCTTACTTTTGTTGTTTGTATCGAATCTTTAGTATTGTTTCTTACTTTTGTAGTTTGTGCTTCTACATAAAACTTTATTGAACATGGATGGACGTCACTATGAGGATGGCATAGTTAGAGAAGAAGAAGTTAATGATTGTGATGAACATGAAATAGACCCGTTCTCACAAGGCAGTACCACCATGGGGCATATTAAGAAGCCAAAGAGACTTACTTCCGTTGTCTGGAAGCATTTTGTTAGATAGGAGAAGCTAGTTGATGGCGTGAATTTGTGGAAAGCAAAATGTCATTACTGTAAGCAAGAGTATTATGGGAATACAACAATCGGTGGTACTGTAACGTTGATGAGGCATGCATCAAAATGTAGTGTGAAATATGGTGGCATGGATTTAGGTTCTGCAATCAGTACACACTACATTTCCTTGCTGATGGAAAGGTAACTGCTTGGCGATATGATCCAAAGGTATGGAGAGAGTCTTTGGTTGTCTTGACTGCAGTATCTGATTTACCAATTAGTTTTGGTGCGTGTTCATTTATGAGAAACATGTCAAAATATCGTTTAACCCTTCTTTCCAGATAGTTAGTGCATGCATGATCAGACACGATATCATTGCATTTTACGAGAAGCGTGTTGTTGCCTTGAAATATGAGTTAGCTGCCTCCAAGTGTTGTGTATCCCTAACATTTGATATATGGAATTCTAGATCCCATTTGGATTATTCAAGTGTTATTGAGCATTACATTGACTCTACCTGGACTGTGCAGAAGAGAATAATTGGTTTCAGGTTGGTTGACAGACACACTGGTGAGGTGATTGCTGAGAGCATTGTAGAGGTCCTCATGGAATACGAACTATTGGATCAAACTATTTTCATCACTCTAGATAATGTATCCACGAATTCCAAGGCTATGAGATCTTGAGTTTAATTAAGGATTGTGGAAGAAAGAAAGGCTAGATTGACTCCTCATATATTAGAGATGTTGACTTTGATTAAGGATTGAGAGATTTAAGATGATAGAATTGAAAGTTTTCGCTCTCTTGAAGATATTTTCTGGATGACAACGATGAAGAAGATGCTCCTCCTTCGCTTGCTCACTGAAGGTAAATTTTAATTTTGAACTATTATGTATTTGTTTTTCATGCAAGTCAACTGAAGTTAATTCCTTTGCAGATGAAACAAGAGGTTTGTTTTTTAGATATGAAATATTGTATGCACTTCTATACTGGGATGACTAATGAGGCATTTTTGAGATCTATGATTGGTGGAATTCATTGTCTTTTGAAGTACTCCTTCTGATTTATCATCCATTTGAATTTTGACGTTTGAGGGCAATATTCAAGTTGTTGTGATGTGTGGATTGTGATTTTGTGAAAGTGAGGACAATTCTTTGTTTGGACTTTCTGATTTATTATAGTTTCTGATTTATCACTTATTTGAGTATATGTTTGTTGTGTTGTGTAATATCTAAAATTTCGAACACGTGAAACAGGCCGGGCGTGTGAAATGGGACAAACAGGTAAAATTGGTCAAAAATCCGCTAAATGGGTCAAAATCCCCTTAATGATTAACCAGTGTTGTTGGGGGCGCGCCCCAGGGGTGAGGCGCTTAGGGCGCTCGGGATTTTGCCCCGGGTGGCTGGGGCGAGCGATATCCAGGGGGCGCACCCAATGCGCGCGGGGCGTGTGAGGCGCGGCGAGGCGCCGGGGGGCGCGCCTGAAGAAATCTTGAATTCTTGATTTTCAGTCGTCGGTTTTCATTGAGATGTAGGAGAAGATGAATAGTGAAAGATTTTGGATGAGAGAAAAATCTGGACAAAGTAATTTTTGTGGGATCAGACTGATTTGATTTGAAGTGATTGGAGTAGGTACTTGGTAGGATTGGCGATGGCGCATTGTTCAAACTCAAAGTATCATTTTCAATTATTTTAATTATATTTGATTAATATATTAAAATTAAAATAAATATAAATAAATAAATAAATACCATGAAATAAAAACAACTAGTTGATTTTTAAAACATTAAAATATAAAATTAATTTAATATAAATATTTAATTTTGTATAAAATGAATTATTTTATATATATATTTAATAGAGTGAATAGTTTATTTATGAAACTTCAAAATATAAAATTAATTTTGCATGAAATATAAATGTTAAATTTTGTTTAAATTGAATTATTTTATATTTTATTTTTTTGAGATATTTTATAATTAATTAATTAATTTTGGATGAATAATTGTATAAATAAAGTAAATATATATTTATTTATTGAAAATTAAAAAATTAGTGCGCCCCGATTCGTGGGGCGCACGCCCCGTCGCCTCGTCGCCTCGCGCCCCACTTTTTTACCTGATCGCCCCGGTGCGCCCCGCGCTCCTAACAACACTGATTACTACACCACTGATCCAGATTTTGACTCAAACCACTACCAGTTTTACGGCCTCCATTAGTAAAGATATTCTGCAATTACTCAGGGCTTAGAATTAACATCAGTTATATAGCAGTTTAAAATAACAAACAAATTATAGATTGTCATCCAGTCCACAAGGGAATAATGAAACTGACCAGTTGTTCTCCTAGCTTTGATTTCACACCATGTGTTTGTTTGTATCATATGGACTGCCTCCTCTGCAAGACAACTCTTCCCTTCAAAGTGTAACCTGTTTCTCAGCTTCCATATCTGCCAGTTGAAAGAAATCTAGATGGACCTCCATGTGTCCAGGTTAGTTCCTGGTGGTTTGTTAGAACATAATTGCATTAAGTTAGGAATTTCCAGTGCAATATCCAACGCTGGTAAGAGCCATCTATGTATCCACTGCCAAATAGAGATTGTTAGTGTACAAGATCTAAATAAATGGGTAAATGTTTCTTCACCAGTTTGGCATAGAATGCATCTAATGTCCTGATCAGTGATCCTTCTATGCTGTAGAGCTGATCTTAGGGGCAGAGCTTGTAGTTGGGAGAGCCATGCCATGATTATTTGCTTCTTCAGTGAGAACCTATTCCACAGGTACCTTAATTGGCTCACGACTTCATCTGGTATGACCTGATCAGATACATTCAGCATGTGCTGAAATGCAGAGCAAGTAGAGTATCTGCCATCTGTGCGTCCTTTGAATATATAATGATCCACTGCTCCAATAACAAGAGCCATGTCCTATAGCGCACAAAGGAGGTTAGACATCCGAATACCCTCATCATTTCTTGCTGCCCTTCTCCAACGTACATTTCGTTCCCAGCCTCCATCCCTCCAAGTACGAGATGTTGATACCAGAGCTTGTTTATCTGCTGCAATCCTGTATAGATCTGGGAAGGATTCAGCAAGTGAATGAATTGTACACCATTATTTACATACATGTCCTGACTGAGAAGTTCCATTAGATCCTTCCTCCAGGTAGAGGCGTACCCCAAACCTCTTCTGCGCCCTCTAGTATTGGTGCACATCTGCTGTGGTTCCTGGAGCAATATTAACCTTCCCACCTGCAGTCCATGTTCAGGAGTAGCATATTTAGATTTGATTATATCTGTGGCCAAGTTCTCCTTGCCCTGCAGTAGTCTCTCTCCCCACTTACCCAAGAGAGCCTTATTGTAGCTGTCAATCCCATGATCCCTAGACCTCCAGTAGAGATAGGTAAGTAGATTTTATGAGCTCATGGGGAACCT
Organism: Pinguicula moranensis; assembly: GCA_028565015.1. Taxonomy (NCBI): domain Eukaryota; kingdom Viridiplantae; phylum Streptophyta; class Magnoliopsida; order Lamiales; family Lentibulariaceae; genus Pinguicula; species Pinguicula moranensis. The sequence goes on from JAOWBN010178018.1 coordinate 8,683, forward strand.
CATGACACATGAGATGACTCTCCTACATAGAGAAGAGGTGGATACAAAAGAAAAGAAAAATCTAGGCCTCAAGACAGCCACATCAATACAAAGTGGAGTCTCCTCTAGTGATGAAGAAAATGGAGAACAAATAGAAATGATTGCTAGAAGTGTAAGAAAAATCTTTAAAAAGAGCAAGTTTGATGGCAATAAGAAGAATAAAGAGACGAAGATCATTTGCTTCAAATGCAACAAACTGGGACACATCAAGACGGATTTTCCATTGCTCAAATCTTCAAAGATGAGAAGGGAAAAACAAAATGCCTTCAGGGACACTAGGGGTGAAAGCGATGAGAGTGATCCAAATGATATAGAAGAGGTAGCAAATTATGTCTCATGGCAAAAGATAATGAAGATGACCTCTTGATGTAAATCAAATAATACATTTTTGCTTAGACGATTTCATGATGATTTTGTGTGATTTACACTCATTCATGTAGGATCTAATGTTTTATGGCATGATTTATACTTTGGTAGTGTTCTATGTGCAGGTAATGATCATTGGACGAAATTGTCGATTTTTTAGTGAGACACGAGCAAAATTTTCAGTGTTAATGTCCAACTTCAAAAAACTCAGAACTTGAGCTAGGAGTGTCTGATATGGGCGTACAAGGTACGCAAGAAAAGCTTGGATCAAGTACTACAACTTCCATGAAGAACATTGTTCCCGAATCGAAACCTAAAGTGGACAACATCAAGCTTGAATTGTAGGTAGTAAAACTGTCCAGTAACTATTCTGTTATGCGCAGTCTAGGTTGGTGGGCCATAAGTCAATATCGAAATATCAGATTGGGACGTGCTACATACCAATGGAAAGACTAAAATACGTATCACATCTTTGTAGAAGAAGCCCACTCGTATTTTGGCCCAAAAGTAGGTAAAACAATGCATTTAAGTCGTTAACAATAAACTGTCTAGGTTCAATGCATCAACAAATGCCAAAAATCAAAGATTTCGAATTGGATCTAGATAAACATGAGCCAAGTTGATGATCTTATCTAAGAGAGCATTTTTTAGGCTCACATATCCAAAGGCTTGAGAAGGAAGTTGAAGATTGACATCAAAAGCCTAAAATTTAGGATTTTGATTATTATTTTGACTTTATCTTGAAATTGTATTGAAATTCTCATCTTTATCACCTAGCCTTGGAGGAATTCTATAAACAGAGGCCAATGTACGTAGTAGAGGGGGGAGTTTGAGTGGTGGTTGAATTTTAGGCTCCCCTCTTTAGTTTTGATTGAGTTATTCTTGTTGGGAAATTCATACGGTTTTGTAATTTTTTGAGGAAAAATTCAGATTCTTCACTTCTTTTGATCCAAAGATGACATCCTCTTTCAGAATTCTCATGGCACGATCATCGATGATGCAAGGCTAAGAATTTATTTACTCCGAACGTGGAGTAGGGTGGTTGTATCACATATTATTCGAATTTTTTGTCATTTGCAATTTAGATTTTATGCTACATATTCTACACTAATGTTTCGATTTTCAACTTGAAGGTATTTTATGCGTCAAAATATATTTTTTCAAGCCCAAGACGGATTGCCTTTTTAGCTACGGAATTGAGAGCATATTTAGTCTAGAAACTCTTGTATTCTTCTTTGAAAAAATGAGTTCCTAGGGGCGGATTATGGTGCTAATGTGCTTAGAAATTATATTAAAATTTATAAAGCATATTGTTAGAATTTTAGTGTAACGAGGATGAATTTAAATGCTATGTGTTCAACATGCTATAGATTTATAATTCTAATTACATGTTCAGTGTGTTAGAGTGAAAAATAAACACTTTCCTATTAGTATAAAATAAAATTAGGGACTTTAATGTGATCTTGTGTGTTTTAGCCACCTGAAACATGTTAGGAGTAATTTTGTCTCTAAATTTCATCAAAACTCGTGTCTTTTTTTGTTTCTTTCTCTTCGTAGTTTAATTTAATATCGTTATACATTTCAATTTTCTTCTTGTAATTTTGTGCATGTCATTAGGGTTAATAAGTCTAAGTGCTAAGAGTCTAATTTGTCTACCTCTGGTTCAACCCCTTTATTGCTATAATTGACACTGTTCTCTTGCGGTTTATAGTGATTTAAGGGTATTTTTAGCTTGTTTCGTCATTATTTGCATATTAATTATATACCTTAAGATTCGCATCACCTCTTGGAAAATGATGGTGAAAATGAGGTATGCCTTGATGACCCTATCTCTTTTGATGAGTTGTATGATCATTTCATGAACAACAATTGTTTCTAGAAAAAGCCAGCTAAAAATATGTAGTATTAAAATGTGAATTCAAGAAACTATATAAGAATGTTGTGACTTGAAAAATTAGCCTAAGGTGCATATAGAACAAGAAAAGTTGAAAGAGCTAATACTTGCGAATGAAAGATTAAAAAGGAAAAATAAAGTGTTGCATGCTGATCTAGAAGCATTCACTAAGAGTACCAAAATGTTAGATCTTTTATTGGGATCACAAAGGTATGATAAATTTAAAAGTAGCTTAGGCTATGATGAAGCTAGTGAATCCTTTGCTTTAAAGAAAAGCTCGACGAAATCAACATTTATGAAAGCATTTGTCCTACATGTTTGAGTTTGAATAGTCATAGCAAAGTGTGCAATCTAGTGGATTCCTCTAATGTCAAGATAAAAAAGATATGGGTAAGGAAAGACCAAGTAAAGAATTTTGTCACTAAGAGTACCAACTTTCTCATGCTAAATGAATTTAAAAGAAGGAAAATTGACACAACAATCTTCACCAAGACTAAAAACAATGATCTCTTGTTAGTCCAAATTTATGTTGATGATATTATCTTTGGCTCAACCAATGAAGAACTATGTGAATAGTCTTATGGGGTAACTAACATACTTCTAAGGTCTTCAAGTAAAATAAATCGAAGAGGGAATATTTATCACCAAACCAAGTACATAAAAGTCAAAATATTTGGAATGAAAAATAATAAGAAACTAGGAACCCTTATGTGCATTTCCACAAACTTAGTAGTGTTAGGCAAATGGGTAGAGAGTAGTGTTAGGCAAATGGGTGGGGCTAGCTGATCCCACCTCGCCCTACCTGTGTTGGATGAAACAAGCGTCACAGGATGACCCATTTTGTAAACAGGCCGGCCAAACCTAGTACATTTTTAAAACAGGCGGTGTCAGGTTTGGACCGTTTCGAACGTTTTGCCCGTTCAGCTCATTTTCAGCTGTTAATCTGGTAATCCCCCCTCATCTATGGATGTAGCTTTTACTACTAATTACTTCATGGTGGTACAGGTTAGGTTATATGGGGATTCTGTCCTCCTCTTCCCTGGAAGTTGCATGCTGGCTTGTGGACAGTTCTATTGTTTGTTTGTTTTTTTCCAGCAAAGCCTTATAATGAAATATGTTATCAGAGGGCTCTTCTTATCTAACCGAGGAAGATCTGACTTTCAGTAAGAAATTCAGGCAGCTACCAGATGGGTTGTCAAACCAATGGAAAACCTACAGGAATCTGTTATGGAGCAAGCAACTAGCAATGGTCTTGTGGCTGCACCTGGTAGTGTAGGGAAGACAATACAAATGCATGTCCGAAATTAGATGCAAAAGTTTATGTAGAAGTCACTTGATCTATTGTGGTGGTTAGGTGACCACTCATCACAAGCGGAAATTCAATAAGCTAGCATAACAACACATAAAGTTAAGGAAAGGCAAGGCCTAATAAGGAGCAGATGCTGTAGTTGCCTCTTGTAAGTGAGCTACTATATCCATGCCCAACTGGAGTATGCCCTCTATACATTATAGGGATAGCTCAACAAACAGGAAGGAGCTGTGTACCAATACTCTAATAAAAAAGGGGTATTGATAATGTGAGAATCATGATATCAGGTTTGGTGAAGAGCGGATGATGGCAATGATCGAAATGCTTAGATGCTTTGTGTTCTTCTATGACGCTAGGAGAGCCATATACTAGATCACCCTTAGCTATATTGGAGGGCACGATGGAAAGGTAGGGCATACAGATGATGATCAAGAGATCAACTAGCGTCTTCTCCCTAGTGGTTCTAGGACTCTGAGTGTGGCAATCCATATATTTATTTTTCTGTTACCTGTAATTTTTTTCATCTATGTAAATAACTCTATATTATATATGAAATTTTAGCTTATCAAAAAATAAAAGCTTTAAGAAGAGATCTAAGAATCTTTCTCACAAGATCATCATTAGAGATAACTTTTCCCAAGGATTTCAAACCATTAATATTAGTAAATCTAGTAAACATAGAAGAAATAAACTCATTTGATTCCATGATAAAAAGTTCATAGTCATTTGAAGCATATTTATCTTTTCTTCTTTAACTTGGTTTATTCCTTCATGTGTTACCAATAACTTTTCCCAAATCCCTTTAGCTGTGTCACATCCTTGTACTCTATTAAACTAGGTTGGGCTTAGTGCACAATGAAGAATATTCATGGCTTTACTATTTAGAGACATAATCCTAAAGTCATTTGCCTCCTACAAATCCTCAGGTTTCAACTTTCCCTCCTTATCCAGGTATTCTAGGACCATTAAATATTATATTTCAAAGTTGATAGTAAACCGATTGAGTATATATCATCATTCTACCTTTCCAATATCCAAAGTTTTCATCTGAATTGTTTTTTTTAATTCATTCAATTTAAGAGTTTGATCACATAAGATAACTAACAAATTAAAACATGGTAAAGTAGATGCAGAAATTAAAGCTACCATACAAAGATTTGTAGGTGGCTTGGAAAATCGTGCCTACTTCCACTCCAAAGAGAGACGGCCTTTTTCTTTGAGAAGATTAAGATCTCGCTTCTTGGATTTAAGAGAGATGATTCTCAGAACTGCTACAGCGCACGAATTTTCCCGCGCACGAATCCCACGAATGAGGTGAAATGACCATTTTTCTCCTGTGTTAAATATTGGCGCGGTGTTCAACATGAGGGCAAAACGATCATTTTGCCCTCGTTCGTGCGCGTGAAAATTCGTGCGCTATAGCATTTTTCGATGATTCTTTCTTGAGAGAATAGTAGATTTTTCTTAAGAGAGAAATTGATTTGTGATTGTTGAGGGAGAAGAATGACCAATGTTTTGGATAAGAAGTTGATGGTCAAAGCCTCATCTGTAAATTTCGTCAGATGGATCTCTTCTCAGACGGTAAGTTTTCCCCAAAAATTTTTGGCACTTAAAATTCAAATCGTGCATCCATTTTTTGTGCACTGCTTATCAAGTGTCAACGCCTGTCATAAAGAGTTTACTCAACACGACAACGGTGAAAACTTCCTCTAGGTGTAAGCTCTTCTGAATAATGCGTTAACTCCTCATGGTAGAAGTGAATAATAGGACTTGGAGTGTCATCTCTTCAAATAATATGCTTTAGCCCAACATAAACTTTGAGTTCTTAGAATAATCTGTCGTCATAGACTCGAAGTCCAATTTCCATTAATGTGAGTACCACTTGCTTGAATCATAAATAAGGAGGTTGGAATGATCTCATAGTGGTTTCATCAAAATGAACACTCATCAACCCTTCAAATCAAGAAACTGAATGTTTGACTTGACTTGACAATGGTTCAAACTTGATTAATAACAATATTTAGCATGTGAGATGTTATCAAAATCAATTCAAGATTTAACAGAATCCTTGAGGTTAACAAATTATATGGAAGAAAATGAGGATCCCGAATCAACATCATTCAAAGATTGTAAAATGATTGGCCAATGTAAAAAGACGCAATACATATAGAGTTAAAACTCTTGTAAACAAAAAGTATTGAATCTATACACTAAGTGGTGTAATAATGTCGACATAATAAAATGGGTTTTATATATAAAACATGGCCCGATATTGATTATGAAGAAGTTATATTTCCTTGGGTGGATGCAATAATTTTTCATTATTTGATTAGTTTGGCAATACAAGAAAGTTTGAAATGCGTCTGTTTTAGAAAAGAATGTTAATTCCTAAAGAATTTTCAGGTGCCTGAAATAGAAAAGAGAGATTTCCCATATGTTTGCTAAATAAATCCTAATACGGATTGAAATAATTGATCACATATGATATTATTGCTTGAGTAATTCATATAAAAGAGAACTATGCATTGATATTATATGCTTCTATAATTTATAAAAAAAGGATCCAGATCAGTATATGCCATCATTGTTGTTTGAATTTATCAAGATTCCTGAATAGTTATCAAAAGGTGTAATTTCTTGAAAAGGGGATTGGAAATACAATACTTTATAGGAATGAACTGTGGTTAGCTATTTTGATTGAGCACCTGAAAAGGTAGAGAATTGGTGCATCAATCATATTATAAGTATAATTGTGAGGAAAATTGATGTACATAAAGATTTTTTCTAACCCCCTGAAGAGGATGAAGAACTAAGAACCATATTTAAATGCAAGAGGTGCATTTATGTTATCCTGCTAATTAGATTCAGTACATTAGTTATGAATTTATGAGCAAGATATAGCTCTTCATCCATTGGAAGATATTAGAATAAAATCAAACATGCCTTCCGAAATCCAAGGAGAAGATATGAGCTGATACCATTCTGAATCATCGAAATCTTATTAAGTTCCTTATACAAATGAAAGATATGTGTATTTAATCACAAAAAGATTGATTCCAAACAAGAAATTTTGATCACGTGGTAAGCCATCAATATGTTTGGTTATATATGTCAATCAAGATATTGATGACAAGTGTGGATGGGCTCAATGAAAGAAATGCCAACAATGATTTCGAGGATAATATTATGGGTCCAGCTCAATTGAAGAAAAGTTTTATCAAAGTAATAAAGACGGAACATCTCCTTTAAATTCTATTCAATTGACCTTCGACAAGGTGATGCTATTATTTGACAAGTCTGTGGTGATAATTCGACAGATTTTGACTTTTGAAAGGAAGATTGAATTTGGTTGACACATGGATATAAAGTGATATAATTATCAGGGGAGGGAATCTGTGTTGTACTTTTATCCTTGGAGTATGATTTTCCTACTAGATTTTTATCAGCAAGATTTTTAACGAGGCAACCACCCAATGCGGATTACAGAAGAAGAATATTGTACTCTCTTTTCTTCATTATATGGTAAATGTTCATTGTATGACAAGCATCATGAGGATGCTTGCAAAGTGTCATCTCCAAGTTCACAAGTGTCTTCATTTCTTTGTACAATTCTCCCTTTGTCACACAAGTGTAACTCTCTAAATGTACAAGTGTGCTACATGCACATTTTCTTGTAATATTGTATTGTAATTGTTCTCCTATAAACGGAGGTGAAACTTTTATAATGTAAAAGAAATTATTCCCTATAAGGATCCGTAGTTCAAGATCCGTTTGGTAGCGTTTGGTAGTGGCATAAAAGTTATACCGCATTTTTGATAACTTTGGTGTTCAAGTAGGATTGGAAAATGCAAATGGCATTTGATTTACAACTTTTGACGATATTTGTGATAACTTATAAAATTAGTAATTCGTTTGGTAACACTAGATAACAGTAAAATATCTCTACCACGTCATCAAATGACGTGTTGATTTACTAAAATACAATCAAACCAACTATGTATAATACATAATCCCTGAGTAAATAGTTGCGTATTTTTTCGTGTAACTCTGCTTTGGCTTTCATCACTGACGACGTTATAGAGTCCATGAGGGTTTCGGTGGCTTTGAAGAAACCATTGATAAAGAAGAGAGGAATGAGAGAACAAAGAGAAACTCAGTAGCTGCGCTGCGCTTTCTTCTTGTTGTAATGAGATGGATACAAGTACATATAAATACTAAAAGAGTTAAACCTAATGGGCTTAAACAGTAAAATAGTAGTAGGATAATTGGGCCTAATTCATATTCGGCCCAACACCCCCTTCAAGCTGAGCATAGGTAAAGCCTATGTGAAGATTGAAAATAAGTAGTGAATGTCCCAAAAGTCAACAAGCACAACAGTGAACGGCCCAGAAGGAACGGCGCAGCAGTGAACAGGCCCAGTTTTTTTTTGTTTTAGTTTTTCAGGGTTTGACATAACCAGTACAATAAACACGGCCTACATGCCCCCAAAAAAATTTACAACAGAGGCGTAATAAAATATTCTCCAACTCTGTGTGTGTCGCAGTAGAGAACTTCTCGTACTTCGGAATTGTGTACAATGCCCACTTGAATTAGATCGAAAAAGAAGCTAAATGAGAATAGAGAGATAAAAAAGTAAATGAAAAACAAAATAAAAAAATAAAAAAATAAAACAAAAAGATGATTGGTCACGTGGGAGAGATAGAAGAAGATAGATTGATGGGTCACCTGGGAGAGATGGAAGAATGATAGATTGATGGACGAGTAAATCAAGAAAGAACAAAGAGATTTGACATGGGAAAAAGAAGAAGGGAAGAGAAATCGAGACGTAAAAAAGGCAGGGAGGAGAAAAGTGAAGGAGAAGAAATCGAGAGGCATCCAAGTTGATTTGAACAAAAGGACAAGCTTCGAAATAAAACAAAGGATAGATTTTTAGGTTAGACCATTCATAAAGGAGAGATTTAGGTGAGACCATTAGTGAAGAAAATGAAGATATAAGAGATTCTACCCCAGATCTGAAAAAAATAAAAATACAACAGAGATTAGAGAGAAGAGATGAAGAAAATTCCTCATGCCCACCGCCACGACTTTGCTTCATGGCAGTATACCTAACTGGCCGGTGGAGGGAGATGTAGAACTATTAAAAAAGTAAGAAAAATAAAACGAACAAAGGCAAGCAAAAATAAAAATAAAACGAGATGAAAAACAAAACAAACAGGATCGAACAGGCGGTTGAG
>JAOWBN010178029.1:0-29976 GCA_028565015.1 Pinguicula moranensis
CCACTATGTTCGGATAACCCCCAACCCAACCAACCTCATCCCATGAGACTCTCGCAACTAAAGGACTACAAACAATATAGGATTGATCTGTCCCTACTCTTGCTCCGGTCGTCGCCGGCTTTGCTGTCTTCTCCTGTAATAACACTCATCTCTTCTTCTTGGGGTAGCCTCACGCTCCCAGGGATCTTTCCTACTTTCGGTCTCTAGCTTTTTGTTCTAGTCGTGCTCTCTGGTTTTTTCCGCCACTGTTCCTCTGAACCCTTGAGCGACAGTGGCCTCTCTATGGCTCCACATCAGTGGACCGTACCTCCCCATCAGCTAAAAATGATGAGGAGAGCAGCGGTTAAGGCTGGAAAAGCACCTGTAGTTCAGTCCCTGAGTTCTTTTGACTCTTTCCCTTCGTTGCCGAGACAAAATCCTCGCTCTGTACACGAGCGACTAGGTCCGACAGTTGCTCCTTATGGTACGACCTGCTATTACGTCACAAACTTCCCTCGAGATTGCGATACGGATAGACTGAGGAGTGCCTTGAAGCATCAAGGCAGGATCCTCAACCTATCGATAGCACGTAAGCTAAATAATCAAGGCCTCCAGTTCGGATTCGTAGAGTTTGCAAATGTGGAGGATGATAAGCTCATGCTATTTAAGCTGAATAACACATGGCTTGGATCGTACCGATTACAAGCTAATCGTGCAAGATACCCTAAGACCCGCTCTGAGAAGGCGGATAATCTAAGAGGGTCTCAACCTACACTGGTGGCTCCTCCTCCCCCTCTGCTTCATAAGACAACCAAATCTCTCCCTTCGGCCTCAATCCCAGCTGCTATTCTCTCTTTCAAATCTGAAGTTGATCCGAGTTCGTGGCTTGGTCGCAGTTATGCAGCCACACTGGTTCATAAAGGCAAGTGGCGTGACCTACAGAGAGGATTAAGAGCAGCTGGCTATCTAAGTGTCACAGCAAGCCCATTGAGCCCTGAGTCTATACTGTTGTGGGAGGATGAACCTATTGATTTGGACAATCTATTGAGTAATGACCAAGCATGGCTAGCCCACTGGGTGGTAGACATTGTCCCGTGGTCCCCTGTGAAAACAGCCTGCAGCCGAATTTGCAAAGTACAAATCTTTGGTCTTCCTCTCCAAGCCTGGTCACAACAGAATTTCGCGGACATAGGAAATCAGATTGGCTCCTTCCTCAGCATTGATGATATTACCCTATCAAAACAAAATTTAGAGGCAGCCCAATTGGTGATTCAAGTCCCTTTTGATGCTAATGTTGAGCAATGTATGAAAGTCTTGGTGGATGATGCCACTTATACCTTACACACCAAAGAAATATCTAATTCACTGGTAAGGTGTGATGAAATCATTCTTGCCTCGGATTCTGATTCTGATTCTCACTTCTCTGATATCCTCTCTGTCGAGCTCTCTTCAGCAAAATCCGACCCTTCTTCAGTCCTCCATGAGGGGAAGAGGTCTCAGTCGGAACAACTAGAGACAGCGGCCCTATGTCATTTCCCTAGTGTCCCTGAAACCGTCTCTAAAGATATACTACAGTCCTCTGAGAATCAGGAGAAGATGCTTTCAGATACTGATCAGACTAAGATTGATATAACTAGTATTGATGGTGTCAGCCCTTTAACAGCTATTTATGCGAACGTGGATGGAGATGTTGTGGAAGAAACTCCTGATAAAGTAGTGATTGATGAAGTCCAAAGTGATACAGGAAGCCCTTTAGGGAAAATTTATTCAGGGAAAAAGTCCCAGAATTTACCCGAAGTCACCCCTGAGGAGTTTCCTCCTCTGCAGAACTCCCCATCAATTATTAGTCCTAACTATGTGACACTCAGGAGATCGAGGGATAGGCCAAGAACAACTCAAACAAAGCTAATGTCAGATCCTAACCGAGCACACAAGCTGGCAGTATTGGAGGAGTGGCTTGGTAAATTGGCAGCTAATTCATCAGTGAGACCTCCGTTGCCTTTGCCTCCAATGCCTCCCGCTAAGTTGATTGATCCATTAAGCTTCAATGTGGATTCAATCATGTCAGTAGGTACCCAACTTGGAGTAGTCTACGGATCCAATCAGGATATCTTTCATACTCTCCTGGCTGACATGTCCCGCAGAGCATCAGTTGCTTCATCCTCCATCAATGGAGCTGAGACACATTCGTGCTCATGAAAATTATAACATATAATGTTCGCGGACTAGGGAGTCACGAGAGAAAAAAAGAAGTGAAACATCTGATTAAAAAGGAGATGGTTGATTTTATCAGCCTCCAAGAAACCAAGTTGCTAACTATAGACAGGGAACTTTGTTCTTACTTATGGAGGGATAATGATTTTGACTGGTGTTTCTCTGGATCGTCTGGACACTCTGGGGGACTGTTATGTTTATGGGACAGGAAAAAGTTCACTAGATCTGCAATATTTGGTGATGAAGGAATTTTGGGCATATAAGGGCACTGGTCAGGTGATTCTATAAAGGCACACATGATAAATGTTTATGGCCCTCATGAGTTGTCAAGGAAACTAAAACAATGGCAGATTCTAACCAATTTTTTGGTTCCTTTTAAGATGGACAAGTGTTGTGTTATGGGTGATTTCAACGGAGTTGCACATCTCAGTGAAAGAAAAGGTGTGGCGGCTCTAAACTACACTCAGGAAGTAATTCTTTTCAACAGTTTCATCACCAACCTGGAGTTGCAAAATTTAAAGATGGACCGCAGGAAATTTACATGGTATTTAAAGTCTCTAAAAGCAATGAGCCGCTTGGACAGATTTTTGATCAATAACCATTGGCTGGACTCTGCTGAATCTTGGTCTCAGGAAGGGCTAGACAAGCTGGGATCAGATCATTGCCCGGTGAGCCTCTCTTCTAACCAGATAAACTGGGGTCCCAAACCAATCAAACTCTTTGACTGCTGGTTAGAGGATAGTGCTTTCACTCATATGATTGAACAATTCTGGAAAACACCATTGTTTCAGGCTTCACGAGCTACCAGTTATTAACTAAGTTCAGAATGCTGCGAGAAAAAATCAAAAAATGGAACACAGTCAGGCCTTCTAACCTGGCAGAACAGAGGAAAGTCCTACTTAACAAACTCAGAGGAATGGAGATGTTAGCTGAAACCGACCCCTCCCCTATGCTAGATCAACAGTACCTGGCTCAACTCCACATCCAGGTGGATAACCTTTCCAAGCAGCTGAGCAGCATCTCTTACCAAAAGTCCCGGATTCATTGGCTACAAAACGGTGATGAGAACTCTGCCTTTTTCCATAACAGTCTGAAGAAATCAAGGTCTGACAATCTCATTAGCGGAGTATGGGATGGTCCAACCTGGTTGCAGAACCCTGATTTGATAAAGGAGTGTTTCTACAATCACTTCAAGGATAGATTCACAGAAAAAACTCCTGTCAGGCCACTTCTTCTCATCCGGATGAATGGGCTTAACCAACAGAGTAAGAACTTTCTGCAACAGCCGTTTACTGAGCCGGAAGTGTTGGCTTCTATTAGTAACTGTGGTAGCAGCAAGAGTTCTGGGCCAGATGGAATTAACTTTAAGTTCATCAAGCATTTCATCCACTTGCTTAAGCCGGAGATAATGCAGAACATGTTAGAATTCTACCGAACTGGAAAACTTTGCAGAGGTAGTAATGCTTCCCATATAACACTGCTTGCTAAATCCTCTACCCCCTTACATGTGAGTGACTACAGGCCTATAACCCTTATCAATGCTATACCCAAAATCATATCAAACAGACTCAGTCTTGTTATAGGGGAGCTGATCAGTGTCAATCAAGCTGCGTTTATCAGAGGAAGGAAACTGATTGATAGTGTGGTGGTCGCAAATGAGGTGATAGATGATGCCAAAAAGCTGAACAAACAAGCTCTATTATTTAAAGTAGACTTCGAGAAAGTCTTTGATACAATTCATTGGAATTATCTACTGCACATCTTGTCTAGCATGAATTTCCCCTCTTGTTGGTCATGGTGGATCAAGGGCCTTTTGGATTCAGCCTCATCCTCAGTCTTGATAAACGGGAGCCCTACCAAGGAATTCTTTCCAACATGTGGCATAAGACAAGGCGATCCGATCTCTCCTCTTCTTTTCTTATTAGCTGCCGAAGGCCTCTCAGCAATGATTAACAGAGCTACGGAAATGAAAATTTTTACAGGCTTGGACATTGGCAGGAAGAATGTGCATGTCTCTCATCTGCAATTTGCAGAAGACACCATCCTCTTTGGTCAAGCTGATTGGAGGTCAGTTATTGCTTTTAAAACCATACTACTCAATTTCGAGATAGTTTCAGGTTTGAAGATTAATTTCGCCAAGAGTAAATTAATTGGGGTGAATGTTGAGACTGTTGTTCTGGAAGACATGGCTTCTTTTCTAAACTGTCAACCCGATTGCATCCCTTTCAAATACTTGGGGCTACCAGTGGGATCACGGTCAAGAATTGTAAGAAATTGGCAGCCTATTATAAACAAATTTCAGAGTACTCTATCAGCATGGGATCATAAGCTGCTGTCCTCAGGAGGTAAAATGGTTCTGCTGAATTCTGTTCTTTCAGCACTTCCGTCCCATTTCTTCTCGGTGTTCAAGGCCCCTAAAACTATCACCAAGCAGTTAATGTCTATCCAACGTGATTTCTTTTGGGGCAGCACGGTTGACAAAGCAAAAATGTGTCTAACTTCCTGGAAAAAAATCACCACTACTTTAGCTGATGGGGGATTGGGTATTAGGTGTTTATCTGCCTTCAATGAGGCAATGCTAGGTAAATGGGGACTGCAGTTGCTCAATGCTGAGCCATCTTTTACCACAGAGATTCTGTTTTCCAAATATGGGAGCAAAGATCAGATCTGCATTGCTGGACACAGAGCATTAATACATGCAGATGCCACGGCAAGGCCAAGAAGCAGGACTTATATGTCAGAATGGTGGAAAAATTTACTGAACACTTTAAACCAGAGTTGGTTTGCAGATAATATCCTATTGAAATTAGGCAGTGGTTCACATATCAGATTTTGGTCTGATAAATGGTGCAATAATTTGGCATTATCAGTAAGATATCCTTTGCTGTTCAGACTAGAGTCGCTCAAAGAGATTAGAGTTGGAGATGCTGGATATTGGGCAGGAGGTATTTGGGTGTGGACCTGGAGATGGATTAGACAGCTCAGTCCCTTAGAACACAATGATTACATCAGCCTATCTGATATGCTAAGGAATATCTCTCCCTGCGAAGGAGCAAAAGACAGGTACTTCTTCAAACCTTCAAATGATGGTAATTACTCTGTGAAAGCGGCCTACAAACTTATTACCTCAGCAGGGGGGCATGTCTTCTCACATACCCATGTTCTTCTAGCCAATCTTATATGGAGTAGTTATGCTCCAAAGAAGGTCTGCTTTTTTGCATGGTTATTGATACAAGATGCAATACCTGTCAAAGCTGTCTTGCAACGAAGAGGAGTCATTCCTGCGGATCAAGGGACCCTATGTCCGTTATGTGACACAGAATGCGAGACCACTGAACACCTCTTCTCTGCCTGCAGAATCACGAAAAGTTTGTGGAAGGTTTTATCATCTTGGCTGTCTCTGCCTGAATATGGTAGTCTTCCTACCCTACAGACTTTTGCCTCTTTAGCCCCTTCAAATATCCATCAACAAGCTTGGATTTCAGTTTGGTTGATCACGGTGTGGTCAGTTTGGAAAGCAAGAAACAAATCCCATTTCCTTTCTATCTCACCACAGATTCATATGCTACATCATTCCATTCAACTTCAGTCTTGGATGGGTCTAAAATCGAAATGGACAGACAAGAGATTCCCCTATAGCTTCAATGACTGGCTGATGCAACCACAGATTTGTATGGTTTTCACCTAGTCAGCCGATGAAGTTCTCTCAACCTAGAATGAAGCAGAGGTTTTACCAGCTAATTTTGCACATGTATCCAGACTACAGTTGCACCCCCCCCCCCATCGTTTTTGTTTTTTCTTTGTTTTTCTTTTTTTGTTCCTGTCCAGCTGAAGGATTTATTAGGAGCATAACAGGCATCTTTCAGGGAGTCACCCTCCCCTGAATCTAAGCATGTGGCATGGTACACATAACTTCATTTGCTCTTCATTTTGGTACAGGTTAGGTACCCACAAGAGTAGTTTCTCATTTCAGGCAAGCCGAGGCATTGGGATATCAATTGCATTTGTACCTATCCAACATGAGGTCTCATTTCTTCTCATCTGGAATGTGTTTTTGTACATTTCATTGCACTTGTTTTCCAATTTGGTACAGGTTAGGTCACAATACCAGCATTTACCCATCCAGAAGGAACCTACTACTTACATTACAGGCTGTATTGAAAATGAGACAGTCTTGCTCTACGCTTTGTTAGTTGATTAGACAAGGAAGGCCTATGTTCAGAGAGCACGGCCAAGCCATCAAAACCCCCTGTATGTTCAAGTGGAACTTTGATGTAATATTAGAGTTGATTTTGCAGCTGAGAGTTGTTTAGGATTTAGGTTTAATTCAGCAATCATACGACTGCGACACTATAAGGTTAACAGGCAGAGCAACGTCAATTACTTCAGTAAAGACACCTGCTGCCATACTTCCTATGGCTGCCCGGGTAGTAGATAGTCTATAGACCAATGTTGCTTCCATTAAACATTTGTTTCTTGGTTTAGCAACAATCTCTCGACTATTAGCCTACACGGTATGCAGGCCGAGCTGGGTCCTCTGATGCTGTAAAGACTCCTGTAGTCATTATATGGCAGCCTGCATAGTTGACTGTCACTTGATCACTGCTGTATTAAATTTACATCCTATGACCTAGGCTCTTCGACGTAGTCTTTTCTACTATGTTTTTATTTCGGTTTGGTTTACTCTCTTTCTTCTTCGGAAAGAAAGTTTTGTACATATTTACTATTCAATGAAATTTGGCTTATCAAAAAAAAGGTATAATTCACTGTTTTCGCACTAAATCTTTTTTTCTGTAGTTAAATTTTTATTTCACTAAATAAAGTCTAAAAGATATGTAAAAAAAAGTGGAGACAACATTTGTCCTACAGAAATAGGAAAGAACTAACAGCTCCGCTAGGTCAATACATAAGCAGAGGCGGATGAAATCAACAAGTTCCAATTTTCAAAACATAATTCGATAGCAGAGGATAGAGGATCACAGCCAATCGGCAAGCGCCAGTGGCGAGTCCTCTGATTCCATAGACTTCACAAAGTTACAAGCAAAATTGATCTCCATAAATCAGCTCATTGTACAACCATTAGCAAAGGATAGGGCTATCTGCGTTGACATTTCCAGCAGCTCATCTTCCATACAAAATAGACCTAGCAAAGTAATTGTTACATATTTCTAAGGTTAAACTTACAACAGAGCCAGGGGACGCGCATCCAATCACCAATAGTAGTTCCCTTGTGTGAAAAATTATTTGCAGTTAGCTGATACCAGACATTAACCTCTACCCAATCGAATGGTTGTGCTATGTTTGTCCCAGCATCAAACCAGACTGCATTCAGCTCGATCCATAATAACTACACTACCGCTTGCCATATAGCCTTTCATACCTCCAGGGATGGAGTTAGGATTTTATGCTGGTGGCAAATTTTTTAATCTCAGTAGTGGATAGCGGCTGGTTAATTTTGGTCCAGTCGGCTATGCGTGTTGAGATGTTGTGGTATAAACTGAAAGAGTCAAAACAAGTCGAATCAATCTTTAAAAAATATAAGATTAATATTATTATTATTTTAGATAATACTTTTGATAAAAATATTATTTCAACAATATTTTTATTAAGAGGTTTGTTTAGATAACAATTATAATGATCGTTGTTTCCACAATTTTACACTAATAGTCGGTTTATTTATAATAGAAACAAATTCAAAAGTTTGAAATTTGATTGACAAACAATCCAACTAAAAATTAAACTATAAAAAATAATTATATTAAAGAACTATAAAAAAAAAATATTAAAAACTATTTGAAACTAGATAAATAACACTTCATTGGAAACCGATTATGATTCCTCTATGGTGTAGTGGTTCGAACAGGAAACTAATAATTATTCAACTAAGCCCCTGTTTTGCGCAGCCGTCTTAAAATTATAAGTGGATTATAAGCACATTTTTTCAAAAAATAACTCATCAATCTCGTAGTTCGAGGTTCTTAAAAGCCAATTATAATTTTAAGAAGGCTGCGCAAAACGGGCCATAAGGTTCAAATCCGATCTACTTTTGTAAGTTGTTGATTTTTATTCTTCCAAAAAGAATGAAAAAAAACAACTCACGGGATTCGAACCTTTGGCCATTTGTGAAAAATTCTACTACTTCAACAAACTAAACTAGACAATCAATTGTTTATTTTTTGATAACCTGTGGTATCAGACTACCGGAATAATCGACTAATCCACAGGGACCCATGCACGATGCCCACAACACATGGATCGGGCCAAACGCGGGCCCATAAAGCCCGTGGGACCAAGGCCCCCCTTGTCCCCCCTCGCTCCGCCTTTGCATATCTTTGCCCCACCTTTATCTGCAACATAGCACATGCGGTTCTCAAAATGTCTCTGAATTTCATTGTGTCCACGTAACTTAAATCAAACCATGCATACACCTCTACCCAAAGCTCACGGGCATTCGAGCATCCAATGAACAAGTGCTAAATATTTTATATATGAAGTCCACACATCACACACTGTTGCATGCTTGCTGGTATCGATAGCCCATGGCTTATAAGTTTGTCCACTAAGGATACCCTTTCATGTAGTAGTTGCCACAGAGAACATTTGCACTCTTTTTGGTGGTAGTTTACACCACACTTGAGCATACTTGTTGCGATCGGTTGTAGTACGTCCATGTTCAAATTGGAATGTTGCATACCCATAGGCTACATTTATTGCGCTGATTCTTCTCCTTCCCAGTGCCAGAAGTCAAGTTCCTCTTGAAGGAGACTAGTCAGTGATAGAATCTGATGTAGTTCATCTAAAATAATGACCTCACGTTGTCTCAATGTTCTCTTGAATGTGAGATTCCAAATTATTGTATGCTGACTGATTGAGGATATGGCCAACACTAAGTGGCTTTGCTTCATGCTAAGTCTGAATAAACGCTCAAAGCACATAGCGAAACAACCTTCTCCTAACCAGTTGTACAGCCATACTAGAGTTTGATCTACCATCCTCCTTACCATTTTCATTCTGCCGTTGAACCAGGAATCGTTTAATGATCTCCAAATATCATTTCAATAGTTGGATATTGAGTCTGGTATTGTGATCATATTCTAGTCACTCATGTAGTCAGATTGCTTATAGTACTTGGATCTAATTACCTTGCACCAGAGACTGTCAGGATCAACTCTCATGCGCCATAATCACTTGGCCATCAATGCTTTATTCATCAATTTAGCATCGCGGACGCCTAACTCCCCTCTGTCACCTTTGTACAAATATCTTTCCAACTTGTCCAATGGATAGGGCACTGCTATTTGAGCTATTTTTCCATAGAAAATTGCTCATGATCTTATCAATAGATTTGAGCACTTGTTTTGGTCCCTTGAATTGTGATAGATAATAAATTGGTAGGTTGGATAATGCTGGTCTTATCAGAATAGCTCTCCCTGCCAAGGATAAGTACTTATTATCCCATTTTTGTACCCTCTTTTTGATCACTTCTGTCACTATTTTCCGTACTCTCCGCCTCCGTGGGTTGTCCCCAATAGCTAGACAAGATAGATAAAAGGCAAAGATATTGCCTTATAGTTCAACTTTTCAGTGAATCTCTCCAAGGATTTATCCTTAATGTTCATTCAAAACATACGACTTTTATTGAAATTGATTGATAAACCTGATATCAGGTTAAATATCCTCAGGATACCTTTCATCACAAACATATTTTCTCTGGTATCCTCAGCGAGCAGTAACATGTCATCTACATATTGAAGGTGAGAAAGGGTAGTGTCTCCCACCTCAATAGCCAATAGTTTGTGCAGCTCCACTGCTCTGTTCAACAACATGTTTAGACCCTCCACAACCACCAGAAAGAGGAATGGAGATAATGGATATCTTTGTCGAAGACATCTCTTGAGGTTTAATTCGCCAGTACTGCTCCCATTAATCAAAACCGCTGCGTGAAGGGTAGATATGCACTCTCTAATTCACTCAATCCACACTTGACAGAAATCAAGTTTGTGCATCATTGACAGTAGAAAGTTCCAGTCAACAGTGTTGAAGGCCTTAGAGAAATCAACCTTTAACAACACAGCTGCTTTTCTTGACTTTTTCATAGTATGGATTGCCTCATTTGCCACAAGGACGCCATCTAGTATCTGTCTCCCTTGAATGAATGTTGTCTGGTATTTGGAGATAATCTTGTGCATCACATGTTTCAAACGGTTAGCCAACAGCTTGAAAAACACCTTATACCCGTAGCCTACTAGTGAAATAGGTCTTAAATGCTCCAGTAGAACTGGATTAGTGGTCTTAGGTACAATTGTAAAATACGAAATGGGAAGAAACGAGAGAATTCTTCTTCTTATTTAACGACTTCTGATATCTTTCATTACAACGAGTTCGTATTTATAATACGAACTTTACCCTCGTGACAAAAACACAGAATTAAATCAATAGCATTAATGAGGCAACCAAGCGTGATACACAGACGGCTACTTTTCTTCTTGTCTGATCGTTTGTCTAGCAGCTCTGGCAACCAAGCGTGATGAGTAATAACTAAGGGTAGGACCATCTTGCTGCCTTCTTCGACTTTCTTCCAACACACGGGAACACTGATATTTTCAAGAGATTTATGGTCAACATGCAGCAGTTTGTGTAAAAACACATGAATCATAAACTAGTTAACTTTTTTGTTTTCCCTGGTCGGACAATACCTGCTGGCAAGACCTTCGCGGTTGCCTCCATCCCCGATGATAACATACATTGGGCCACATTGGTCGGCTTTATCTTGATGCACTCGAACCTGGAAAAGACAGACAGAGACACATTGATGAATACTTCTGCATCAACATCAAAAAGTGTATACAAACCCAACATGATGACATGCACCCCAGCTACATCGAAAGAGTAGTACAGGTTCGAAGATGATCCTCTCTCCTCATAAGGCATTATAAGATGTGAACTTCTCCGAATGGATGATGGGGATTTCCTCGAGTTCGTGATTTCCTCGTGTCACCATCCATGGCCTGTTACTCGCCAAAGGTTGCACCAAGGAACCGAATGAATCCCAAGTTGGCTGATATGTATCAGCATAGGATAAATCTCCTGGAAGTAGCAACACATGGCAGTTGGTTTGGGAAAGGAAATGTGTTGGAGAGTTGACCTGGTCCACTCAGTTTGACCGGGTCGCCTGTAACGTATTCCAATGAGAAAAAGTGGGGATAAATTATATAATTTGTTTTCATCAGACCTACGACGGCGAACTTGATTGGAAATAACGACGGACGGCGGTGTGGTGAAGTTGAACTGTTGAGAGGTGGTGGCCCCGCAGCGGTAGAAATACTGCGTATTCGGCTTCAATGGTCCGATGACGACATGGTGAATCTCACCGGATGCGTAGAGCACGTATTTATAGGAAGTTGTAGTTCCGGCGGTGGAGAAAGAATTCTGTCCGGGAGATGTACCGTAGTACACGACTGCCGGAGTTGAATCTTTCGTAATCCAGGAGATTCTCATCTTGTTCGTGCCATTCAACGAAACGTGAACCCGATTTAGCGTCACAAGTTAATGCAAATCCACTTTCTGAGAGATATGGAAGACATGAATTTCGTTGGGAAATAATCGTATCCCAGATTGGTTTGATAAATAAAACGAAAGAAAGAAGAAGACTATATATACTTGTTGACTGGCTTATGTGTTTGACACAAATTCTACAATTCTATCGACTTCATTCATTCCAAAGTCCATACTAATGTATTTGTTTGTGTACACGTCTTACAATTGCAAAGCAAAGGATAGGCCGGTTGAAATAGATGTAATAGGCTTGTTCGCTTCGTCAAACTGTTCCTAGTTTAGATGAAGACAGGAATCGAAACTATGTAGTAAAGGCAAGATGTGTACCTATAATTATACACGTATAAACAGCTAAAAGAGAACACGAAATATGTATAACAAGTTCATTCTACCCGAGAATTAATTACTTGGCTTAACCAAAAAATAAAAGAATTATTTTAATAAATATAAATAAAAGATTGAATAAAATTTAAAGGAAGAGAGAGGCGTGGAAGTAAAGGACAGCATATTCACAGAATCACCCAAATCACCCAAAGGCGTGCAAGTAAATGATTGATCAATGTGATCAATGATTGATCAACATCGAGCAAATCAAAATCAAAATCAAAATCAAATTTCAACGATGGGAATCAACATGGAGCTGCATTTTGAATGAAAAGTTACAAAATACATAAGCCTTAAACTCAAACATCAAATTAAATAAACAAGGTATATTCATGGTAAAGATGTAATGCATGATGACTTTAACCATGAACTAAGTATGCTTTTGAGGTTAATTAAATGATCCACTAATCAAATGGACAAAAGTTCTGATTGGTTCAAATCTCAAATCAACAAATGCATCTACAATATTCTCATGCTTCCAACATGCATCAACCATCGTGATTTGGTCAAGACTAGGGTAACAATTTAACTTAGCTCTTATGAGTGTAACCTACTATTAAGACCCTAAGACTTCCCCTTGAAAGTGCCGCCATAGGGTCGCTCTCCAAGATTCATCTCTGGCTCCTATCCTATATGGAAATCAACCTTGGTATTGTCCTAAGAGATAGCCATCATCCGTTAGGAGGCCACCACAATCAGCAACTCTAGGCGCTCCCCCGGGATATCGTGGGCTAAATTTCCATTGATTCCCCGCTCCCACTCATTATTATACAATGCATCACTATTAGAGATTCAAAACTCTTTTAATTCTCCCCTTTTCCCATAGTTCAAGTAAGCAAACTTAAAATCTTATGAGAATAATCGAAGCCTAAGTCTTAGATTCAAATGTGACCTTCCTAAGTCCAATTCTTATACTTAAGCCACATTATGGCGTATAGATCTTGGCTTATTGAAGAAATCTCTATTTCTAACTATTATTCAAAGCTACCCATTATAAACTCTTTATTACTAACTTTAAATAATCAAACAAATGAATTTTAAGCCAAACCTAAATTCATTATGAGCCAAGGTATGCATTTAGTCATTCATCTCCAGTTTATTCTAAATTAACTAAATGAATGCACATAAATACATACGATAGGCATGAGCTAGTGGGCTTCCTATTTCTACATGACACGTAATGTCATATTAAATATGGTAAGGATGTGTGTCGGGTTCCCCTAGGTGTAAAGCCCAAAATCTAAAAAATGAAAAATCTAGTCTATTACAATTGGACACACTGGTGAGTGTGCTTTGCGCGCCGCGCAAGTGGGCGCAAGTGCCTAGTACCGCACAATCGAGGTCGTGCGCGCCCGGGCAGTACCATGCTTTGGCGTCGTGAGATGGGGTAGGGGGACCACTCTTTTATGTTCGGTCTTCTTCTCCACTCCAATCTCGAAGTCTTCTAGTTACAATAATTTGAAATACGAAAAACTGAAACTTTACAATAAAAGTTTCAAAGCCCCACATACAGGCTCAAAATCAAACTAATTTGACTGAAAATAAAACGTATGGAACCATCTAAATTACATCACCTCTCCAAAATTAAAAATACAATATTACAAAAAAATAAATCACATATCATCACAAGAGAAATTAGCCCATTAGCATGCACATTAAATTTAGAGTAATGCAGGGATGATACCAATGTTACATGGCTCTGATATCATTTGTTGATTTTGGTGTAGTGTAGATAATAATCACATTAATATCTAAACCAACTTTTTATGCAAGGATCTAATACTAAATGCGGAAAAAGCCTAAACACGTAATAGATCTAATCTATACAAATCTTGGTGCTACATGTCTTAACTTTCATAATTTAAATAAAACATGCTCGCCATGTAAACATGTGGATAAACCAACTCCCACAAAATATATAATCTATACTCATAAGTATTTTATATCTAAATAGAAAAATCAGATTTGTTACCCTTGAAGACCTCCAAGCAATCCACGCACAAGAGGGAAAATCACCTTCTTCTTTCAAACATTGAAACCACCAAGGTTTCAGAGCTATATTCAGAGACTATACTCCAAGATGATGCATCTACTTTGTACTCCCAAAAGAATAATGTAGACAAAATCCTAAAACTCACTTTTAGGTAGATCTAATCTCAACATATATTAATAAAGATCTAAAGAACAAGAAAAAATCTCATTTTTCTCACTCTTTGAATTCGGCCGTCCCCCAGAAGAAGAATTCAAAATTCTCTTAATTCATATGAAGAAATTGTTGTGTTGTGGCTAGGAGTCTTATCTTGTATTTATAATTAAATATTATGTCAAGACATAGATTAATCATTCCTTATGTTAAGCCCAATTAATTAAGTAATAGAATTCTTGACCAAGTAGGATTTCCAATTAAATCGAATTTAAGTAATCCTTATTTGGGCTCTTAATTAAGTTCAATGAAACTTTAATAAATAATTATTAATTATTATTCCGTGGATCATGTAATTAACAACTTAATCATATGCCCAAATTAGACTCTCTAATCATGGAAAAAAATAATTTCCCAGATTATTAGAATTAATTTTCTTGTAATGAGACCCTCTGAAATTAAGGATTGTTTCCTACGACATTTCAGAAACAGGTTCACAGAAAAACTTCCAATGAGACCCTCTCTTGCCATCCAGTTGCGTACCATGGGACAGACTACTAGAAACTTCTTACAAGAGCCTTTTTCTGAGGCTGAGGTCATGGCTATGATAGCTAGTTGTGGGAGTCAGAAAAGTCCCGGGCCAGACGGTTTTAATTTTAACTTCATCAAACAGTTCTTGCCCATCCTCAAAACTGATATAATGGGACTTATGCAGGAGTTCTACAGGTATGGAAGACTGTGTCAAGGCAGTAATGCCTCCCATATCTCACTTATTGCTAAGAACTCTAACCCAATGCAGGTCAAAGACTACATGCCTATTTCCCTAATAGGTTCCATGCCGAAGATAATTTCCAAAACATTAGCAAACAAGCTCAGTCAAGTAATGGATAAACTCATCAGCCCTTCCCAATCTGCTTTCATTAAAGGAAGAAAGCTCCTAGACAGCGTCGTGGTGGCAAACGAAGTTGTAGATGAGGTTAGGAAGCTGAAAAGGAGGGCTCTCATCTTTAAAGTGGATTTTGAGAAGGTGTTTGACACATTAAATTGGAACTATCTGTTTCGGATCATGGATGGTATGCAATTCCCTTCCTGCTGGCAGTGGTGGGTTAGAGGGCTCCTAGATTCAGCATCTACTTCCATATTAATCAATGGGAGCCCCACAAGTGAATTTTACCCCTCATGTGGCATTAGACAAGGAGACCCCCTATCTCCATTTTTATTCTTGTTAGCGGCAGAGGGCTTGTCGGCCATGATCAGTAAGGCTGTGGAACTCAATTTCCTCAAAGGATATAAAATTGGAAAAAGAAAAGTGCTTGTCTCACACTTGCAGTTTGCTGATGATACTATCATTTTTGGTGAGGCTGAGTGGAGTTCGGTTCAAGCTTTCAAGGCATTACTGATGAATTTTGAGCTAGTATCCAGCCTTAAAGTTAACTTCGCAAAGAGTAAGCTCATAGCAATTGCTCACCTGCTAAACCACCCTTCAGGTACTTGGGTTTGCCAGTTGGAGCTTGGCTGAGTAAGGCCACAACTTGGGATCCAATAGTTAGTAAATTCCAGAGAGGCTTAGCTTCTTGGGAACACAAGCAGCTTTCAAAAGGAGGGAAACTAGTGCTTTTAAATGCCGTTCTAGCAGCCTTACCCTCTCATTATTTGTCCTGTTATAGAGCCCTTGTCTGCATCATAAGGAAGCTTATATCAATCCAGAGAGGGTTTTTCTGGGGTGGTGCCGGGGAGAAGAAAAAACTACGCTTGGCCTCGTGGAAAAAGATATCAACAGGTCTAGCTGATGGCGGGCTTGGGGCACGTTGTCTAACCTCTTTCAACAAGGCTATGTTGTGCAAGTGGGGACTTCAGATCTTGAATGCAGAACCTACTGGCACAATTGATATTTTGAGCTCAAAGTATGAAGGCAAATCCCCCCTAATCATTGCTGGACAGCAAGCATTGCTCCCTGCAGTTCACCAATCTGAAGTAGGTAGACCAAGAGGAAGGAGGTATGCCTCTAAATGGTGGTTGAACCTGCTAGACACTCTAAACAGCAGATGGTTCGCTGACAACATTAAACTGCAGCTTGGAAATGGTGCATGGGCTAGGTTATGGACAGATCAATGGTTAGGTAACTCAACTCTGGCAGCTTGTTACCCTCGGCTGTTTAGGATGGAAGTCTCCAAAGATATCTGTGTAGGTGAAGCTGGACATTGGATAAATGGTGTTTGGATGTGGGACTGGAGATGGAGAAGATAGCTTCAGCACCAGGAATATTTGGATCATTGTGATCTGCTCAGCAGACTGTTGAATGTATCTCCTAACCCTTATGCAAAGGATAAATACGTTTTCAGCATCAGCAAGGATGGAGTGTACAATGTGAGGCAGGCTTAAAGCCTCTTCTCAAGGGAAACTCAACATGTGTTTTCGGATCTTCACATAACCCACACCAAACTTTGTTGGTCAAGTCTTGTCCCAAAAAAAATCAGCATATTTGCCTGGCTGCTAATCCAAAATGCCCTGCCAGTTAAAGCGATTTTGCAAACAAGGGGTGTCATCCCACAAGGCCAACAAATTCTATGCCCGCTGTGCAAAGATGCTGATGAAACACTACCTCACCTCTTCTCTCATTGCAGTATCACTCGCTCTCTATGGAGAGGCCTTGAAGCATGGTTAGGACCTCCTGCTTTACATGGTGGCTATGCTCCATCATTGCAGGATCACTTTGCTAAAGCTCCTACAGGTATCTTCATTCCTGCTTGTAATGCAATTTGGCTTTCCATGGCTTGGTCCATCTGGACAACCAGAAATTGTGCCCATTTCCTTGGGCAGGATCCAAACATACAATTAATTCTCCATGGAACACAGCTTCAACTATGGTCTTGGCTAAAAGCTAAGAGAAAATCATCTGCTTTTCAATACAGTTTTACAGATTGGTTGCTTCAACCTCTGGCATGCATGGCCATCCCAAAATCTATTACCTGATTAACAGAGTTGAAATGCTTGTGTCTGTGCCATCCTGTTTTGCTATGGTCCTGTTGCTGCCTTTCTGTCTTTCTGCTATGTGACTTTGCAAGTATGGCTTCCCTTTAACTTGGCACAGGCAGGCGGCAGAGTTTTGTACCTCAACAAAAGGAGGTATGAATCATGATTCACCAGGTTGAAGCTACCGCAGCAGCAGACACTAGTGCAGAAGCTACTAACGTTAGTTCAAGGAAATGGCTGACTCGGGGATATTGCTACACCTAATGACAGTAAATGGAGATTTGTTTTGTTACCCATCTCATTACACATTTTCTCAATGTGGTACAGGTTAGGTAGATTTCGACCAAGGCTAGATCAGTAAATGGTGTCACAGCCTGGTGATTGCTCTTTGGAGAACCTTGCTACACTGCCAGCGGCTACACAAGTTGGGGCCACCTATGGGTCTTCTCATACACTGATGAGATGCAAATAGATAGGAACCAAGTCTGACACTCCTTTCATGCAAAGTAGCAACTAGACAACAACACCATGAGATCTGAAGTGTATTTGCAACACGTACTGGAAACAAAGAATGCAAACTCCATCCAGAGACACCTGATGATTATTTTATGATATGTAACTGTGGGTGGGAATGTGGCGTGTTGGGGTAAACAACAATCAAACGACTTTGATGCTATAAGGTTCACAGGCTGAGCAATGTCAACTACTACGGTAAAGACACCTGCTGTCAAATTTTATATGGTTGCCCTCGTAGTTGAAAGTCTGCAGACCAATGCTCCTGATGCCTTTAAGTCTTAGCTTATTGGCTATCAGAAGCAATCTCAAGATTACAATACTACAAGGTCTGCAGGCCGAGTCAGGTTTTTGATGCTGTAAAGACCCCTGTAGTCATTTTATGACAGCCTGCATAGCTGAAGGTCAATTGATCAATGTTGTTGGAAGCCCCCCGTTTCATCCCACCTACGCTTAGCTACCTCGGATTTTCTTAGACTTTTCTCTGCTATGCTTTCTTATCAATTGTAAGAAAGTTTCTACATATTTCTTATTTAATGAATTTCGCTTACCAAAAAAAAAAATTCGGTAATCGGTTTGGTATCACCGAAATACCGAATTAGGGTTTAGGGAAATTTTTTGATTTGTTGGGTAAAATACCAATTTACCGACTTAACGAATCATACCGAACCGTACCGACCGATATTCGGTATCACAAGTTGGATCCCGATACCGATCCGATTTACCGAATAACGGATTAAGATCGATTATTCTGTATAAATACCGAACGGATTTTTGATCACCCATACCTATATGTACATAGTAGCAACTTTATTTGGTAGTTTTTCTTGTTTTTTCATTATGTAGTATCTATGTATAGTATCCTTGTACTCCTTACTTTTTTAATTAATAAAATTTGGGTTAAATAAAATAAATATATAAATGTGGAATTATACGATCTTGGACAGGAACTATGATCTTGTTATAAACTTATGGAGAAGATTATAATGCACATGAAGATTTGAATTTAAGGACGAATCCTTCCCAGGAGGGAGGGAATGATATAAATATCCAACCTCCTAAACGTTTTTGGATTCTTGCATGGTCAAAAATAAAGATGAGTGGCATAAATGTCCAAGCTCCCAGATGCATTTGGATTTTTGCATGGTCCAAAAGAGTCCTAACCCAAGTGGACTATTTCTAAGGAGTCCTAGTACAAGTGAACTCTTTCAAAGGAGTCCAAGTGAAAATCGACTATGTCATTGCAAGGAGTCTAGCACAAGTGGACTATTCCAAAGGAGTCCTAAGCTAAGTGGACTATGTCGTCTCGAGGAGTCCTACCCTAGTTGGACTCTATTGTTCCAAGAAGTCCTACCTAAGTTCGGATTTGTCGTCCCAAGGAGTCCTACCCAAGTTGAACTATGTCGCCCCAAGGAATCCTACTCAAGTAAAACTCTTCTATCCAAAGAGTCTTTGTCGATGAGGAGTCTATCCAAGGGGAGTTCCAATCAACGAGGAGTTTTATCCAAAATGAGGAGTCTTATCCAAAAAAGAAGCCTAGATCAATTTAAATTATTATTTTTCTTTTAATTATTATTTTTGAATTATGTCAAGTTATGACTCTTATTATTTTAGGAAGTTTCAAATTAGGATTCTTAGAGTTTTAGGTTGGTAGAGATTCTTGCCTATAAAAGTCCGAACTCATTTTTTTGTAATAGTAAGTTTTATTCGATTATTTTATGAACCTTAGAGGAAACTCTTTGTTATTAAATTCCTTGTTCTAAAGATAATTAGGTCGCAAACACCTTAGTTGATGTATGCAAAAGTGTGCCCTTGATTTCTCATTAATCTTTGGTAGAGCTTATGTTAGTCATTCAATCGAATCTCTATTTTCATTCGTTACTAGCATAATTGTTTGTTGGGGGATTGATGAAGCATGTTTGATTTGGTTTTTAAGGCATAGCACATCTCCATTATTGTTTTTTGTGAAAGAATTAAGTTCTCAAATCCATGTTTCTGGCTCACATACGAAGATTCGTATCATCAACCCAAAGAGAGTCCTCCTCTGTTGGTGAAGACAATGAGGATCAAATAGCATTAATTGCCAACATGGTAAGAACGTTCTTTAAGAAAAATAGGTTTGACTGCAAAGAGAACGGAAAAGATGTAGAGGTACTAGAAATGCAACAAACTTGGACACATCAGGGTTGATTGTTCGTTGCTCAACCTTCAAAGTCAAAAGGAGAGAAATAGAATGCATTCATGGCTGCTTGAGGTGATAATTAAGCAGCTCAGATGAGGAAGAAGAAATTACAAATTTATGTCGCATGGCAAAGGGTGATGATGAGGTAACCTTTGATGAACCTCTCTCGTTTAATGAATTACTTGATACATTTCATAAGCAACAATTATTTTTATAAAAGGTTAACTCTAAATATGTTGTACTAAAATGAGAATTTAAGAGCTTAGCTAAACAATGCAATGACTTAAAAAATCAGCTTGAGGTACACAAAACTATAGATGTTGAAGTGCTTAAGCTTGAGCAAAAAAAATGAATGAGTTGACACTTGAAAATTAGAATTTGAAGAAGCAAATTAATTTTTTGCAGGTTGACATAGAATCCTTTACCAAGAGCAATAAATTTCTAGATCTTCTGCTAGTTTCAAAGGCATATGACAAGTATAAAAATGATTTAGGATATGATGAAGCAATTGATTCTTTTGTTATAAAGAAACCTTCGAAAAAATCAGCATTTGCAAGAGCCTATTGTCATACATGTCTAAACTTAAATGGTCACAACCAACTTTGTAGTTAAGTCAAGCCATTAGATGTTAAGGACAAATAGGTATGGATTAGGAAAGATCATTTAAGGAATGTTGCCATTAATCCCCATGGACCCAAGAAAGTGAGGGTACCAAATCAATTTAATGTCTTAGGTATGTTTGAGATCAGAGAAGTCAAGAGATGGTTGGGTTCTTGATATTGCATCCAATGTTTAAGCATCTCTAACTCAAATGTTTAAGACAAGTGACCTTCGGTGACAATAGCAAGGGTAAAATCATTGGAATTTGAAAAATTGATAACTCTTCACACTCTATGTTTGAAAATGTGCTTTTTTCTATGGCTTTAAACATAATTTTCTTACCATAAGTCTTATTTTTTTTTTGGTAGGTAATCAGAGCCTCAGTGTCGCACGTTGGTTTAGTGGGTTCCCTGAGTCATCCGACAACCTGCAATTGCGGGCCCCTACTCCGGTATCCTTCGGGCCAACTGGGCCCTCCGACTAATCCAGAGGTGTCAATTGACAGATATGTCGCCAGCCAGATTCGAACCCCAGACCTCACTAGGCAAGCCCGGTGTGTCTGGAGCCGTGGCCGCTGGGACACGGGCGCAATCGACACCATAAAGTCAATTGTATGATAAAGGTTGTACGGTAACATTTGAATCCATCCATTGTAAGATAGAAAATATTATTAGTGATGAAACCTTATTTGTTGAAATTAGAGTAAACAATGTTTATCTTGTTTAACTTTTTCATCTTGAAGATATCTCAATCAATAATGTAAATACTTAGTCACTCAAAAGGATGAATGCATGCTTTGGCATAGCAGACTATCACATGCAAACCTATATCTTATCTCAAAATTGTCTATAAAGAAACTAGTAAGAGGGATGCCTAAACTGAAATTTGAAAAGGAGAGCTTGTGTGATGCATGTCAAAAGGATAAACAAACTAGAAACACCTTTAGACCAAAAAATGTAATCTCAACATCTAAAGCATTAGAATTATTACATATGGACCTTTTTGGACCAACTGAAGTAACAAGCCTAAGCGGAAAAAAACATGCCTTTGTAATAGTCGATGACTACATATACATGGACCTTCTTCCTCGCAAGCAAAGGTGAAGCATTTGAAATTTTTCAAGAACTAGCCAAGAAAATTCAAAATGAAAAGGAGCACATGATCATAAGTATTATGAGTGATCCTTGTAGAGAAATTGAAATTCCTTTGATATATTATGTGTAGAAAATAGAATTAATCATTCGTTCTCTTTACCTGGAACTCCACAATAAAATGGGGTGGTAGAGAGGAAAAATAGACCACTTGAGGAAACGGGAAGAATTGTGTTATGTGAAAATAATCTACCTAAGTATTTTTGGACAGAGGCCATGAACACTGCATGTCATGGGATGAATATATGCATGATTATACCTATTTTGAAAATAACACCATAGGAACTTTGGAAAGGAATAAAACCTAACATAAGCTACTTTCATGCTTTTGGGTGTAAATGTTTTGTGTTGAATAATAACAATGATTACTTGAGAAAAAATTGATGTTAAAGCTGATGAGGGAATCTTCTTAGGGTACTTCTCACATAGTAAAATCTATATGATATACAATAAAAGAACATTGGTTGTAGAAGAGTCAATGCATGTTGTGTTTGATGAATCCAACTTGAACAAACTATTAACACATGATAATGTTGATGAAATTGAAGAAAGTATGGAAAATCTAAGATTGAATGACCAAAACAAGGAAGATATACAAACAAAAGAAACTATTCAAGAAGATCCAGAAAATGAAGAATCACAAAACTCAAAATTTACAAGTGGAAATTTGTTAAAACTCATCCTATGGAAAAAATTAGGGGTGGCCAAACGGGACGGGACGGGATGCGGGAATCGGATTCCCAATTCCCAAATTCCTGTTTTCCCAATAAAATGCAGGAATTCGGGTATTCAGGACGGTTCTGGGCATCAAATTCTGATTCCCGATTTCCCGAATTCCCGATACCCGAATTCCGATAAGCTTTTTTCAAAAAAATTAGTTATAATTTTGCGGGTTTTCGGGAATTCCCGATACCCGATACCCGAATTCCCAATAATTTAGGGAAAATGGGAATTCGGGAGAGGAACGGGACCAAAGTTTTGGTCCCGTTTCTTATCGGGATGGGAACGGGTATCGGGAATTCTCGTCCTGATATCCCGTTTGGCCAGCCATAGAACAAATCATTGGTGACCCTAGTCAAGGAATTAAAACTAGATCTTCAACCAAGAATGATGTGGGAACTCTAGCTTTAAGATCACAACTTAAACCCAAAAACTTTGAAGAAGCAAAGAATGTAGAAAGTTGGATTAAGGCCATGGAAGAAGAGTTGAATATATATGACAAAGTGAAGTATGGAGCTTAGTTCCAGCACCTAGAGATCACTATATTCTAGGAACAAAATGGGTGTTTCAGAATAAAATGGATGAACTAGGAAATATAATTAGAAATAATGCACACCTAGTTGCTAAGGGATATAATAAACATGAAGGAATAGACTATGGTAGCAAAATTAGAAGCTATTCGTATGTTATTGGCATTTTCATCTCATAAGAACTTTAAATTATATCAAGTGGATGTAAGAAAATGTTTTTCTAAATGACTTCATTGATGAAGAAGTTTATGTGAAACAACCCCCAGGTTTTGAGTACACTAAATATCCAAATCATGTATTCAAACTCACAAATGTTTTATATGGTCTAAAGCAAGCTCATAGAGCTTGGTATGAACACTTAAGCAACTTTCTCACTCAAAAAGAATTTAAGAGAGAGGAGATAGACACAACACTCTTCACCAAAACTAAAGACAGTGATTTGTTGTTAGTGCAAATATAAGTTGATGATATTATTTTTGGCTCAACAAATGAGGAGCTATGTGAAGAATTTTCCACTAGCATGACTAATCAGTTTGAAATGAGTTTTATGGGAGAATTGACCTTTTTCTTGGGTCTTCAAGTGAAGCAAACTAAAAGTGGAATCCTCATAAATCAAACTAAGTACATAAAAGACTTATACAAAAGATTTGGAATGGAGAATAGTAAGCAACATGAACTCCTATGTGCATATCAACAAAGCTTAACCAAGATGCACAAGGAAAATAAGTAGACCAAACCAAATATAGAGCAATGATAGGTTCACTATATCTCACTGTCAGTAAACCTGATATTATGTCGAGTGTGTGTTTGTGTGCTAGGTATCAATCATGCCCTAAAGAATCTCACCAAACTATTGTTAAGAGAATTTTGAGATACTTAGGTGGAAGCATGAACTTATGATTGTTCTATAAAATATGTGATGACTTTTACTAGGATACTCAGATGCAGGATGTAAAATTGAGAGAAAAATAACTAGCGGTAATTGTCAAGTCATAGGAAGCTTGCTAGTGTCTTTGTCATGCAAAAGGTAAACTTGTATTACATTATTAATCACTAAAGTTGAATATGTAGCCTTAAGAAGCTGTTGCACTCAAATCGTTTGGATGAAACAACAATTAGAAGATTATGACCTTCATCAAGTGTTCCTATAAAAGGTGACAACGCTAGCACAATCAATTTAACTAAGAATCAAATTCAACACTCTAAAACTAAACATATTGAAATAAAACGTCATTTATTAAGAGATCATTTTCGTATTGGAGATGTAGTTATTGAGTTGATAAATTCTGAAAGTCAACTAGCAGACATCTTTACTAAACCTCTAGGATAGAGCCAGTTTTGCTTCATAAGAAATGAATTGGGAATGATGACTTCTCCTTGTGATTGATTCATGAATGTGTGGATGCATATCTTTGTTTGGTTATCACTGATTCATGAATACGAGATTCTCTGTGTGACTGACAATCTATGATGTTGTGGCAAATGCGTGATAACATGAGCCTTTACATTCTGTGAAACTAAGCAATACTGTTCAAACCTGCTCAAATGATATGACGCTTTTAAATGATCAAACCCTTTCAAATTGTTTAGCCACTGTCAAAATTAGTCGACACTTGTTTTTAAAATGAGAAATCTCTTTCGAATTATTTAGCCAAAGTCGAAATGAGTCGACACTCCAAAACTCAACTTTGAGTATAGTGAGAAAAGTCTAAAGCTTATAGGATTTAAGTTGGACTCAGATGGGATGTGGAAGAGATCAAATCAGCCTACACCTAAGCCTCCCACACCTTCACCAAGTCGAATCCAACAAGTCAAACCCAATAATGAATCTTATCTCTTTAAGCAGTGACTCTACTGATCCATCTAGGTCAAATCCTCCATCTGCCCTACTTGAAGATACTAATGACAGAACTTCTTGGGGAAATGAAATCGAAGTAAAAACGTATGCAAAACATATTGAAGATCAAGAGTGTAGAAGTCTGCCAGCTTCTAGTAAACTGGCCAACTCCCCATGCAGGTGCTTTGATAACTAAACCATATCTGACTTAATGTTTTGCATTTGCATTTTTTCTTGGCCTTTTGTAGATATACTTCTAGTTGGACATTTTTTATTGAGATTTTTTTTTAATTATTGAGATTTGCTAATTCACTTCTCCGGTTTAATTGGCTTCATGAGAAACTTTGTGTTCTCTTTCTCTTGCGCAGCCAATGCAAGAGGGAACACCATTGGCATTTTCCAGTAAATTCTTGGAGAAAAATAGCAGAGAATGTCGTCGTATGAGAAGGATTGTTAGATGTAAAAAAATGGATGAGCTACCTGCTAGAGTCCACCTTCACCAAATCTTCATCAGCAAGTTCAGGGCAGAGTTGTTTCCAACTTTGTCCATGGGATCGTCTTACTATCTGAAGTCGGGCTATAATTTTGATAATTCTAGGGGCTACAAACTCACAAGTGCTCACTGATACAAGGATGACACTCGAAATTGTATCGGACAAAAACTCACGGAATGACTCAAATTGCTAAAAGCTTATAATTTTATTGAAGTACTCTCAATGCTTGAATAAAACGACGGAGGGGTAACGGGCCATTTATAGCCTCAGGCCTTCGTTGCTCGACCCCCAAGTTCCAATGACGTAGACAAATGGTCAAAGGTTGTTTGCATGATCTGAAAAGAGTGGCTCGTGCCATTTCTTTAAGGATTGACTTTGTCTAGGTTCAGAATTGGATCAACGGTGCCCTGACATGCCCTGAAAAGAAGGACTACATTTTCGCCCATGTCCAACGCATGGATTAGAGCTTTGACCGAGACATACTACAAGCTATCACAACCTAACCCTAAAAACTATGAAGCTACGGTTGGTCTGAACCATGGCCCATTTGTTTGAGTCATTTAGGTCCAACTTTGGTACCCACGTGCTCACAAGGACCTTACAAGTTGGTTGGACTCAACCAAATCAAAATGGCATGAAAAAATAGGTTTGGGGCATGGACAATACAAAAGTTGCTCCATCGATCGCAGTAGTGCGCCTTTCTGGCTGGCAACTGTATTTGTCTCGTCCCATTCTCCAAATGCCTCGAGCGTTTGGTGAATATCTTTGTGCAATACTTTCTCCTACTCCTTAATCTAACTTATTAAATTGAAATTGGCACGACTCAAATTTAAAAGACAACGAAATCATGCAATTGTCATATCGGTTGTGTCGTATGCCGATCTCTTTGTACCATTCGCCGATTGCCTCGAGCGATTGGCAATATGCCCTGAGTGTTCACTGTCTCTTGTCCTTGACCTTTCTTCTCCGCTCATGGTAGGCTAAATCCATCACAGTTTCTACGTCCATGACCTTCGAAGTTGAAGGTGGCTCGGGTGGTTTGGATGCTCCTGCATCATTCACCCCGGGTTGAAGTGAACTTGACCTCGAGTTCAAGTAGAGATGGTTCATTTTCCATGTGTGGTTGTTGGCTTTGGTGCGCATCTTGTGCGGGTTGCCAACCTATTCCTTTCTTCACATTGCGTGTCAAGCCGACAAACAAATGTCAGCCACAAATGTTGAGCCATTTCACATGTCATGGGTTGGGGTTGGTTAGCTTCCACACATCTTCCTTGGTGCAAGTTGTCCGTGACTTGATGGCTAGAAGGCTGGTGAGATGCGCCAAGTCGTTGGATCCGCGGGGCAATAGGCCATGGACCTATTTTGCGGCTTTCACCTTGCTCGACCGCTTGTTCTACTATCTGTGCGCTATTGTGCCCTATCTTCAGCCAGTGACACTCGGCCAATCCTCTCGACTGGCGAAGAGTATGCGGTGCCTTGTTGTGGCCAAATCCACTCAGTTGTGCCATGTTGTTGGTACTGGACTAAGTGTCCTCTTGGCGTTGTATCGACTCAAACTCTTCCAAGCCAAGTTTTGGCAAATGACTTACATAGAGATTGTTTACCTTGGTAACCTTGTAAAGGAACGTTATGCTCAACAAACTCTGCATACTCCACTGACAATCTCATGATCCACTCACTTTGGCCAACCAATTTAGAGTTTCGGGTTGGAGCTTCAAGACTGTGGCCTCCTTGACCTTTTTCATTGGCTGATTGACCCCTTCAATAGATCGTTGGGCAATACATGGATCCAAGGCCTTCCCCACCTCCTTTCCGTGACCTTTTCCCTAAAATGACTCACGAAAAGGGGGCTAGTATTCTTACCGGCTGAGGTATGCACCATTTACTTCCGAATTGGGGCTAGAACCACATTCTTTCCTTCGAATCTAAAGAAGTTGGTATTCTTCCGCCCGTCATGGACCAAGCTTCTATTATATTGCAACGGCCTCCCAAGAAGAAGGTAGCAAGCATCCATTGTGGCCACATCACACCACACCTTGTCAAAGTACTTTTGGCCGATGGATAATGACACATGGCAGTACCGATTCACCGAGATTGTACTGCCTTTATTTAGCCATGACAGTGAATAAGGGTTGGGATGTGGCTCAGTCTCCATCTTGAGCTTGTGGACAGTTTATTCCGCCACTACATTTTGACAACTCTCACTATCGATGATCATGGTGCACACATTGTCCTTCATGGTGCAAGTGATCTTGAGGATGTTAGTTCGCAACCAATCATGTTGGCATGGCCATCTCCTTGAAACACATCATCCTCATTATCGTACAAAGGATTGTCCTGCTCTTGGTACTCATGATGATCCTCGATCACCAAGTTCTTGTCGTGGTTGTTTGCGATCTTTTGGCACTCATTGGACCTATGGCCGGGCTCTCCACAACGAAAACACTTAATTGTGGATGTGCTTGCGTTGTTTTGAGCGGGTTTGCCGCTCGAATAGTTGTCTACTCGCGCCTCCTTGGGCAGATCTAGAAGAGACGAATTTGTTGTACTTTCGCCTGAAGATAACTTGTGCCCACCAACGAAAAGTCACAAAAATTGAAAATGAGAACGCCACCAAATAATCCCCTGAAAAACAACTTGTGCTAACCAAGAATCAAGAATAAGTTCTTTGAAAATGATGTCACTTGACTTGAAGAGAAAAGATAAGTCGAAGATGGTTTAAAACCAAAAGAGAGTACAATCTCACAATACGTAAAAACGTAAAACTTCATAAAACTTGTTTATTATCTTACATGGGGCGTTTGTCCTCCTTATATAGGAGTAGAAGACGAATTCTAGGTATCCTAATGACCTCAAAAACGTTTTCTAATTGATAGGAAAGAACCTAGTTTAGATAGAAATAAACCTAGTGTAGATAAAGACTAATAACGCAATAACCTAATCTAAAGATTTGGATAAGGAAATAGTGTCTTTGGATAAGGAAAAGAATCCTTTTTGGATAATTTTTGAGGATAAACTTCCTTATTTATTGAATCATTGGACTTGGTCTTCTTTCCACTTATCCTTAGACTCCACAAACCACCAAAAACGTGCACTATTCATTTGGGCTTGTTTCTTGGGCCATGACTTGGATCATGCTAATGGGTCGGGCTATTTCAGGTGGGCCATGGGGCCCACTAAACAAAAATGGGTCATGTTCTCTGCTAGGCCAAGCTTCCTGGATCATAAAGTTCAGACTCCTTGCTCGTCTAGGACTCCTTGTTAGATTAGAACTCCTTGGTGGATTAGGACTCCTTATTGAAATGGGATTCCTTGTTGGGTTAGAACTCCTTTCGAGGTTAGGACTCTTTGTTGGAATAGGATTCCTTGTCGAGTTAGAACTCCTTATTCGATTAGGATTCCTTGTTGGAAGAAGACTCCTCGTTGAATTATGACTCTCTCCGCGGTTAGGACTTCTTCGGGGATTAGGAATCTTTTGGATTCGCCATGCTACCCTCCAAATGTATCTTGAGCATCGAATACCTCGAACATCTTCATCAGCCATGCTCAAAGATCTGATCATCTTGTATTTCGTATATAGGTTCACTTCACATGTTGAATAGAGTGTCTCTTCAGAGAATCTTGTCATCCTTCCCTGGTGAGTGTTGAATGGGGTATCTCTTGAGAAGATCTTTTCATCCTTCAAGTACAAGGAGTATGATCCCTCTTCCTACAGGGATATAATTTTTCCTGTTCCCCAGGAGTGTTGAAAGGAATGCCTCATCAAAGGATCATTTCGTCAACCCTCTACGAGGAGTATGATGGTTTTTAGTACAGGGACATATTTTCCATTTTGCCACGAGTGTTGAAGGGGGTGCCTCTCTGGGAAGTATGATGACTCGCCAGGAGAGAATCTTTTAATCCTTTCCAGTTCCTTGTGCAAAGATATATATATATATACCCACCCACCTACAAGCAATGAATAGATTACCCTTCTAAGGAGTATGCCTACTCGCCGAGAGAATCCTTTTCATTTCTTTCCACCTTTTTCTCATAGTTTTATCCTTTTCTTCTCTTTTTTCATTTCAGAGATGTCATGGCGATGATATAAAAAACAGCAGGAGTTGAATTTATTCAAAATAGTTTTGCAAAAAAATAATGTACATAGGAAAATAGAAAGAGTATAGAATGGCTGACCATTTTTGGCTTAGCGCTTAGTGGAGGTATCTGTTAATTTGGCGAATCTCCAAGCATTTGCGATGGCTTGACCTTTGAGAATTTCAGGAAGGCATGTCTCATTGGCCTAAGATTCCTGTATGTGGTACAATGTTCCTAATTTGAGTCCTAACCATATTTGAGATTGCGTGCTTTCATGGAGTACAAGGGGATGTAGATATCCAAGCTCCGAGACGTATTTGGATTCTTGCATGGTTGAAAATAAAAATGAGTAACATAGATGTCCCAACTCCTAGACGCATTTGAATTCTTGTATGGTTCAAAGGAGTTTTGTACAAGTTGTACTCTACCATCCAGATGAGTGCTACCCAAGTTGGACTCTCTCATTCTGATATCCTTGCCGAATTTGTGACAAGACTCCCAAATATTTCGATACTTTAAGAAAAGACACGGACGAATTGGTTGTTTCTTACGCCTGAAGAACACTTTGTGTCCAACAAACGAAAGTCACGATTTTTATAGGAACAAGACACCACAAACGACCCC
>JAOWBN010178030.1:0-17523 GCA_028565015.1 Pinguicula moranensis
CTGTAGACCCTGTTCAAAAAGGTTTCCTGCAACAACCTTTTTTTGAATATGAAGTGATGGCTGCTATAGCTTATTGCAGGAGCAACAAAAGCCTCAGTCCTGATGGACTCAACTTCCATTTCATCAAACATTTTATTCATGTACTCAAACTTGATATCTTACAATTGATGATGGAATTCTACACAAATGGCAGACTTGCCAAAGGGAGTAATGCATCTCATATTGCACTGTTGGTTAAAGGGGCCAACCCGCTCCACGTCAAGGACTTTAGGCCCATCTAACTGTATGGAAGCATGCCTAAAATTATATCTAAGGTCCTTGCAAATAGGCTCCGGATGGTAGTGGATTGGCTTATCAGTCCTACTCAAACTGCATTTATTCAAGGTAGGAAGCTATCTGGCAGTGTTATCTTGGCCAATGAGATCATTGATGATGTTAAAAAGCTTAAGAAGAGTGCCCTTGTCTTCAAAATTGACTTTGAAAAGGCTTTCGATACTCTTAATTTGGATTACCTGTTCCAGATCATGACCCTTATGAATTTTCCACCTTGCTGGCAATGGTGGATTAGAGGCTTATTTGAATCATCTTCCACGTCCATTTTACTTAATGGGATTCCCACACCAAAGTTTTATCCTTCGTGTGGTATTCGGCAAAGGAATCCTCTTTCCTTACTTCTTTTTCTGCTAGCAGCTGAGGGATTATCAGCCTTGATTAACAAAGCTCTAGATTTGAACATTTTTTCTGGGCTAAGCATAGGCAGAGGCAATTCCACTGTTTCTCACCTCCAGTTTACGGATGATACCATACTTTTTGGTCAAGCTGAATGGAAAACTGTACAAGTTTTCAAGGCTATTCTCCTCAATTTTGAATTGGTATCCGGACTCAAGATTAACTTTGGAAAAAGCAAACTCATTGGTTTAAATATGCCCCTTTCAACATTGGGTGATATGGCCGCCTATCTAAATTATCAAACTGCCATAGTTCCTCAAGTATTTGGGGCTTCCAGTAGGAGTTAGAATGAGGAGCTCTTCTCCTTGGCAGCCTGTGTTGGACAAGTTCAGTAAAGTCCTTAAATCTTGGGATCATAAGATGCTATCAACTGACGGGAAACTGACCTTGCTGAATGTTATCCTGTCTGCACTCCCTAACCATTTTTTCTCCTTTTACAAAGCACCCAAAAGCATTCTTAACAAGCTGACTGCATTGCAAAGGGACTTCTTCCGAGGGTGCTCTGATAGAGGGAAAAAAAATTATGTCTGATATCTTGGGGCAAAATCACTACTTCAATACCTAAAGGTGGGCTGGGAGCTCGTTGTCTACCTTCCTTCAATGCTGCTTTGTTGGGTAAATGGGGAGTGCGAATACTTAATGCTGAGCCCTCTGCAATCACTGAAATACTGAAGTTGAAGTACAGTGAGTCCTCTCTCTCAATAGCTGGGTTCAGAGCTCTTTTTCCACCAGTGCATCACTTTCCAATAGGCAGGCCTAGGGGTAGAAGATATGTATCTGAATGGATGACCAGTGTACAAGAAACCTTAAATAACCCTTGGTTTACTAAAAATATTAGCCTGCAATTGGGAAATGGAGAACGCATCAGATTTTTGATGGACAAATGGTTTAATAATCATGCTCTTGTTGAGGTTTACCCAATACTGTTTAGCAATGAATTGTGTAGCAAGATCACTGTGGCTGAGGTTGGTTTGTGGAGCAATGGAACATGGATCTGGTGTTGGCGATGGAGGAGGGATGTTTTGGTTTCTAAACAATCTGATCTATTAGCCCTGCTGAATGATTTGCATAATGTTACCCCTCATGTTTTCTCACGGGACAAGTACATCTTTAAGCACAGCAAACAAGGGTCTTTCACTGTCAAAGATGCTTATGGTGTTATCACTTATATTACTCAATTTGCATTCACTGATCATCATGTAGCATTAACCAAACTTATTTGGAGCAGCTTCGCCCCAAAACAAGTATGTTTGTTTACTTGGAAAGTAATCCAGAATGTTGTGCCAACTAAAGATACTTTGCAACGGAGAGGAATCATCCCGATTGGCCAGGAGATTCTATGTCCTTTATGTAAATCACATGATGAATCTGTTATTCATCTCTTCTCTGGTTGTCCCACGACATGCCAACTCAGGCTGGATATTGCTTCATGGCTCTCCTTGTTTCCACATCTGCACATAGGGGTCCTCTCATCACTAGTCAGCAGGATTATTCCGACCTTGCTCCATCTAGAGTGAATCTACCTGCCTGGAACACTATATGGCTATCCATAATGTGGTCCATTTAGAAGGCAAGGAACGGAGCTCACTTCTCATCTATTGTGCCCCTCAATCAGTTACTTCTTCACACAATTCAACATGAGGCTTGGGTTTGGGTGAGGGCCAAAAGGCAATAGATTTTATTCCCTTATAGTTTCAATGACTGGATGCTTCAACCTCTAGTATGCCTTCACTTTAATTAAATACAAGGTATGCATGTTGTTTTCTTCTATGTAAACCCTGTAGCTTATATTTTACCTGGCGAAATTTGAACCAACTGGCTACTGCTACATTTTGTTGGGCTGGCTTTGTTTTCATTCTTCATGTCTGGTACTTCCTCACTCATTTACACTTCTATGAGGTACAGGGTAGGTGCTCAAGGAGGATCGTATTTACTTACTGGGACTTCTTGAAAACTGCAACTCATTTTGCATTGATGGTATCATTGCATACATGAGTATGTTGTGTATATATCTAGTGCTATCTCACTATCTCTTTGTTTCTTTGAGGTACAGGGTAGGTTGCGAATGCAGTGTGTAACTTGGTTTTGATCCCTAAGTGTTGTTTTTCAGTAGCTGAATGTCTCTAGAAGATTAATATTCTTCAGGCCATCTCATTGGCAGTAGACTATCCTCATCGAAACATATCCACTGAGCTATCTTGATGACTAATTGCTGCTGGAAGGGCAAAATTACACTTTGTCACTGA
Source organism: Pinguicula moranensis (assembly GCA_028565015.1). NCBI lineage: Eukaryota > Viridiplantae > Streptophyta > Magnoliopsida > Lamiales > Lentibulariaceae > Pinguicula > Pinguicula moranensis. The sequence continues at coordinate 2,976 of JAOWBN010178030.1, forward strand.
ATTGTAATACCCAACTACTGGATTTTCTCATGATTCTTCAGACCGAAGTAGCTTGATCCCAAAGGGCTTCTTCTTCACCAGAAAACTGAATGAAGCGAAAGCAGGATAGCCTAAAGTCATGCCCACTCTATCTTGAAGCTGGTCTTATTGATAATGAGTCACAGAAGACCGGATACCAGACTCATAACATGCCTGGAGCACATGTTGCACTAGAGGACAGTAGATGTTCTAATAGGAGCATTTGGATGAAATATAATGCATACTGTCTTATTGAACTCCAAGGACACCTAGTATTCATATCAAGCTGGTGACTGAAACTTAGAAGTGTCTTTTTTTCGCGCCTGCTTTGAGATTGAGATATCAATCATTAGTTCACATAATCCCTCTCCTGCATGCTAGGTGTTGTTCCATATTAGACATCAAATCCGACCAATGAGGGCTACTAGCATATGGAATAGAGATGTCATCCAAGAAGACAACTTGATGAATAGTAAAAGGAAAATGAAAATTGTGGATGATGCGAATAGAGTGTGAAAGAGGCTAGATGGTTGTCTTGCAGTGAACTATTATATTCATGCCCAACTGGTTATATCTTCTTACATTACAGGGATAGCTCACCAAGATGGAATGAGCTATGTACCGATATTCATAAAAAAGGGTATCGATAAGTTGATAGTCATGACTTCAAGACTTGGTGAATAATGATGGATGGCGATGAACTGAATGCAGAGATGCTTGTGCATTCATGACGTTACGGGAGCCATTCAGCTCACCCTTAGCTATAAAAGAAGGTAAGATGGAAGGGCTGGATATGTAGCTCATGACCAAGGTACCTCTCACTGATTTCATCACTATATACGCATTGCCCAACGGATGTTATGATATTCTCCGGATTGTAGATAGATTTGTTGTCACTTTCTTTCTTTTTCTTGTAAATACTTTTTACCATATTTATAAAATTTGGCTTACCCAAAAACAATATTTTAATCTCTTTTCCTTTCTCTCAGGTTCTTAAGATTATAACAGAGAGAACTATTTAACTAAAAAACTAGTATTTTTCTTTCCAAATTTGGGTAAAGAATTTTTGGGCCTCACTTGAAGACTGATTTGAGGCCAGGACTTTTTAATTCTATTTGGCCTTGTGATTCGGTTGGATTTTTAATTCCCTAGGGACACATTAATGGCAGGATTTCTTTTTATGACTGAGTAGCGGCCCATTGGATTGCCTATTACTGTTGGGAATTAGTCTTTGACTAAGCCACCGTTTCTTGGACACATTCCTTCTCAACCCACATTTGCCTGGGTTATAGATTTTTGGCACAACCCCTTGCTGGCCTGCCTCCTACTGGAGACAGTCAAGTCACTTTTTTGGAAATTTTTAGGTCACTTTTTTGGTGACTTTTAGGCGAGATTTCAGTGATCTTGTGGCTACTTTTGACAAAATACCGGCAATTTTCTAACAACTTTGAGAGATTTCAGGCAAGATTCCAACAACTTTCAATGAGATTTCAGCCACTTTACGGCTATTTTAGGCCACTTTCCTACAACTTTCCGATTTTGTCTTCATTGTTGGCATTCCCATCACACCATCTACATTGCTGGCAGTCCTAGCACAACAGTACATCATCTTCATTACTAGCAGTCCCAACACACCATCTTCCTTACTGGCAATCCTAGCATACCATCTTCATTGCTGCCAGTCCCAGTACGACCACACATCATCTTTGTTGTTGGCAGTCCCAGCTTTAGGTTGTTGGTTCTCTGTCACAATCGCCAGAGCTGGTACTTTCAGGTCGCCTACTGATGAGTCACTGTTTACTGTTGGGCTACTATCTACCTATGTCCAAGCTTGACATGGTTCTTAATCCACGCTAAGCTTACGGGAGTGAGGGAGGTGTTGGACTATAATGTTGGCCGGTTGTATGCGTCATTCTCTATTGTTTGGCATGTTGGGCTTTTATCTAATTTAGTTAATCATTTTAGTTTATCCATGTCCGCTTCCTTATATTTGTAACTTAATATCCTTTCACGTTTTCAATGGAAATCTTTCTTTTCACTTAAATTCCCACATCTCCACAAATTTCCATGGAGGTTGTCACTTATAAAAGACTCAAGGATCTTGATTCATTTTCGGATCCAAGCATCAAAAATCTATTTTCTTCTAGTATTAGGATTGCGCGGTAATTGCACATCATGGTGACCACAAGATGTATTAGCATATCAACTAGTCTAAATGCCACTTGAAAGTTCTCTTAAGAATCCTCGGCGAAGACCCGCCTAGGAAAGATTATTGTTGACGTAGACCATTTTGGCGAAGGAGCTAAGAGTTGCATTGAAAATAGAGAAAGAGACACCCACCAAAACTCCTTGATGGAGACCAATCCGGAGAGTCGACTATCTTCAAATCTGGCTACCAGCGATGAGGCTCACCCGAAGAGGACGAGCATGTGTACAAAGAGCATTGCTAACTAGTAAAGTATATTACTCACTCCCAACATAAATACCTAGATAACTCTCTCTCTTTCTCTCTCTCTCTCTCTATATATGTATTATGTATATAACCTTTTTTGTTCGGATTCATGGGTCTTCGGCCCGACTCCATGTGTCTAAGTGTGGACAAGCAATCGGGACATGCAAGTCCAAGAGAACTGTTGGAACCGGTTTGAGTCGGTCACATGGAGTTTGATCCATATGAACACATTTTGCTTCATGGAGGCGGAACATACTTAATTATAAATAACTATAAAAAAATATTTTTAACTAAGTTAGGGTCTGGGGGTCAGTTCTACGCAACCTTATCCATGTAACTATACAAAGATGTTGTTTCTGTTGTGACCAAATATGCATTGCGTCGTTTGATGTATTAAGTTTCAATAACTTTACTAATGAAAAGAACTAAAATATAATAGAACCATTTTGATCTAGTCCATTATTAGTACATACTTAAAAGAATCGTTAATGATGACTCTTGCAGCTCTATTTGCAATAAACACGCTATTGCTCAATATCTAACCAGCCTTTTTTTTTATTTGTAATTCTAAAGTTCAATATTTTACTAAATCACTAAAATGTTTAACATTAACATTTGTCCCCAAAATTATAATTCATAATCATTGTTTAAATATCAGTCAATTCTTAGGTGGCACACAAATTATGTTTTGCCCAGAGTACTATTCACCTAATTCATTTAATGCACTGAATTTCTTTTCAAGTATGAGTTGCAAGGAAGAGAAGCTGATAAATGGTGGTGGCACGCAAATGAGGTTGGAAAATATAAAGTCAAGCAATTATATTAACTTCTCAGAAATGAAGGGTCCGTGCAACAGCCGCAACATAGGCAAGAGAAGCTCAAGGAGGCGTTGGGTAAATTCCTACCCAAGAAAGTTTCAGTTTTCACATGGATACTAATACAAGAAGCCTTGCGAACAAAGGATAACTTGAGGCACCGTGGAGTCATCCAAAATAATCAACCGATCAAGTACACATTTTGCCACCAAAGCACATAAACGGACAACCATTTGTTTAAGGAATATATTGTGATTAACAGTGTGTGAGATCTAACCAACGGATGGCTCATAACAAATATAAGTTCGACTCCATCCATCCAGGAATTCATGGCAAGGAAACCTCTAGGAGTTAACCGTGACGTGTGGAAAGTCCCTTGGGTGGCTGTTTTTTGGCAGCTATGGTGTGCACAAAATCAGATCCATTTTAAAGCTAATGCTATGCAATCTGAGGGTATATTTAATACGGCGTTGGTTGCTAGTTGTAAATGGCTGAAAGACAAGGCCAATGACGCCACCTTCCCCTATGGTATGTCAGAGTGGATGATAGATCTGAATACATGCATCAGGAGTCGTAATAGTTTTTTTCCTGTGCATGTGTCAACTGTGTTGTAAATCTGTTTTGTGGAAATAAAGTTTTTCTTAACCAAAAAAAAAAAATACAAATAGAACCTTATCCATTGGCAACTTACTCTTAACTACTATTACTACTCTTTTGTCTTACATATCAAGGACGGATCTAGACATTTTTTTATTGGGGCTAAATTTTTTTGGTTTGTTCAAATTTTGCTCTTCATGAACTTTAGTTTGGCTTATTGATTATCAGTCTATGCCTATCTTTCTAGTAGTCCTTTAAAAATGTTTCTTTTTTGCCCGTGGTTTTGATTTTATTACGTTTCCCATATTGCTTGTGGATAAACTGATCGAGTTGACTCCCAGAGTGACGGCTGTGGGTATCAAGAACATGACCATAAATGATAATTTCTTCCCTGGACATTTTTTGGAGAGGCCGCTCATGTATGGAATGCTCATGGTGGAAGTCAGAAACTGTGTCTTTTTGGTTCAAAATAATTATTAACTGTTGGATTTGAGCATGTTTGCAACTCTTTTCCTAAGAGGAGGCAACAAAAGTTCGTTTGTTTTTTGTCTATTAAAAGTGTTGTTAAAACATTGATTTTGGTAGCTTATGTTTTATAAGTATTGTTGGAATATAAGTGTTGTGTTTAAAAGAGCATTCGAAAGTCACCTAAAATAACAAAAGTAAAAGTAGAATTTCACATTTAAACATTCAAAATTGATTTTTTTTTTACATATTTAAAGTCACAAATTTCAGAGAAATTACTTCGTACAAACTACAAACCATAATCCCCTTTTGTGGCTCCTGCGTGATTTTAGGCGATGGCCCAAGCTGGCGGCCTTATTTTATTGCACCCTGATGCGATCGGTCACCGCAGCTACTTTTTCTCAAGCCTGAGGTTCCTGGTGAAACCTTAGTGATGAGAAGCAATGTACTCAGTATGCAGAGCGCATTAACATGGTGAAGATGGAAGGAAAAGCCAATGTAGGAGAATAACTGGTATGCCGGGCAGAACTCTTCATTACATTTTGAACTGGTGGCTCTTTGTTGTTCTTTAAAGAAATGGATGGGGCCATTGCTCTTGAAAACAAGTTTGCCCAGACATTGCACACTATTTTTTTGGAATATCTGCTAGCTACACTTCATTCACCATTGCAGAGGACCAAAATGGATCAAGACCTACAACCTGACCCACAGACTTGGGCCCTATTGGGTGGGTCGAGGGATCAAGCATGTCTGGGTGTAGGGTTTGCAATAGGTATCCATTGACTTTTTTGTTATATATTTTTTTTAGTATTTATAAAATAATTAATAAAATATGAGCTCGGACCCCGGGTCTTTGTGGGTCTGACTTTCTGGCCTGATGGGCTAGGTCCAACCCCAATCTCCAACCCCAACCCCCAACCATACCCCAAAACCCAAACCACACTCCACATTCTACGCCTCACACCCCAACCTAATTTGTAATATCATCCCCACTCCACCCCCATAATTTTAGAACGACATTGTGTTCACCTTTCATAGTTCCCGATTCAACAGCCCAATACAGTATATATTAACAATAAAATATTCTTAATTTTAAATTGTTAAGGATTATTTTACTATAATATATATTTTTCTAAAAATAGTAAAAATTCATGCAAACAAGGATGAACCCAATAAAATAATGTTAACCCAAGTTATAAATTATTTTCTTGTTTGTCGAAGTTATTTTTGGGTGAAACTTGAAAAGCTATACAATAAAATTGATGCGAATAAAGGTAGACAGAAATTGAATTTTCAAGTATAATATCATGAAAATGTGTGTTTGAAAAAAGAAGAAATGAACTCGGGAAAACGTTTTGGAAGGAAAGTGACATTTCTTTAGTTAGGCTTTAAAAAGTTGCTTTTAAAAAAATGGGCAGAATTATTTTTGAGGTTTGAACTTAAAAAAACAGTATGTGAGTGGCAGGCTTGCGCGGGCTCCGGTCTTGCCTCAACAAAGAAGGATGAAAATAAAAAATTGTCAAATTCTTGATTTGAAAAAAAAAAAACAGTTTTGGATATCAAAACTTGCATGATATGGCATCTGTGTTGTGTTGACCGACACACTAACTAGCCTGATCCGACCGAATAAGAGATTGGTTCGGTTGGACTTCTTTTAGCTCCATCCACATTGCCATCTCTTTTCTTTTGGAAATTGAAGTTTTTGAGTGCAAGGTACTCCAACGTGAATGAAAGAATTTCATAGACAAACAAGCACATTGATTGCCCTGTTGAACTGCAAAAACAATGTAGTCACCTAACTACTTAAGGTGCTAGAATATGAACAATCTGCTACGGGATTAGAATTTATAAGGACACTAGCAGAGGAGCAGATGTCAAGGCCAATCTCCAATCAAAAGGCCTGTTGAGCAGAGCTCATAAGCTAAAAAATTGGGGATGAATAAATATAAATCGTATGAAACAAAATAAAAGAGCACGCAATATTTAACGTGACTCGACCTTGAAACCTACGTCCACAAGAAGAAGGAAAATCAATCAACTTAGAACAAATTTTTTGTGATATAAGGAAAACACAGAGAATACCTCTCATGCCCTCAGGCACAAAGAGCCATAACTGACAAAAGTTAAAGATTGGGTTTAGGGTTGACGAGATGTCTCTCTCTATGATTTTTCTCTCGCCTCTCTCTATACGCATTTGAGGAACCCCAAATCTTAATCAATTTTACCTGAGGCAGTGAACCGATATGGTTCTGCGAATAATTGAATGGACTAAAGTAGCATCTCCTTCGCGTTCACTGACGGAGATGTTGCCTAAGTCAGAAGCAAACGTCGTACATGAACAATTCAAGTGGAAATATGCAGAACACGCATCAAGACTCTGAGCAGATGGGTAAAGAACCATTCATACTGGAAGCTCCTCCAACTACGGAAGAGTGGATTCAGGTGGAGAATACGCATCAAGAGCATATACTGCTGATAACAATGAGTTGCCCAAGCGCTTTCTCCCAGCATATATCAGGAGGTTTAAAGAAGACTCGATATCCTATCACTTTACAAACTTTCCACCTTCATGGTACAACTCGGAGATGTGGCAGATGTTCTATTGCTTTGGCTTGGTAAAGGATGTTCACCTAACTAAGAAAATACATATATCTGGCTTCAAATTTGGATTTTTGAGGTTTGCTAAGAGATTCATAGAGTCTTCATTGCTGGCTAAACTGAATGGGATATGGATTAGATCCTACCAGCTCCGAGTACGTGAAGCTATGTCACTATTGAATGAGGCTCCCTTAACAGGGGCACAGGAGATAGGGGGAGTGACAACACACTCAGTAACAGAAGTGACTCATCTTAATCCTCCTTCAGACCAAACTAATTTTACAACCATCAAGTTCTCACCTGACCCGAAAGCTACAGGCTGGCTATGTCGGTGTCTTATTGGGATACCTAGCCCGCTACTAGATCTAGCAACTTTGAAAGGAATCTTAGACTCATCTGGATATGAAAACGGTGAGGCGGTTAGACTTGAAAGAGGAGAAATATTAATTAAGTTAGCATCAGAGGAGGATCAACACAAGCTTGTTAATGACACAAAAATGGCAGACTGTTTGTGTATTCATTCAGTGCGTACTTGGAGACTTGTAAAAGGCAGACTGGCTAGAGAAGTTTGGATTCAAGGACGTGGGACTCCTCTTCATTGTTGCTATGAAGGCTTCTTTGCAGAAGTTGCAGCACACTTTGGCTCACTGCTGGCAGTGGATGAGAAAATGCTAAACTTAATAGAGTTACAGTATGGGAGATTTCAAATCTTAACAATGGACAATTCGTTCATTCATAAGTCCATTGAAATTGTGACAAAATTGGGGAAATTCTGCATATAGGTTCAAGAGGAAAGGGTTAACAGAGTCTGGGGAAAACCTGCGTCCTTCATCAGTAACAAATGGCATAGAAAATTGGATCTGCTGCTGTTGATTGGCCTATTTCAAGCTTCTAATAAGCATAATAAAGTTTGAACAGGCAGATAAGGTGAAATCTCCAATTAACAGAGCTAGATTTAACACCCAGACGACAATTCAGGTTCTGCCATCGGAGGGTGAACGACAAGATGATCGGAGATGTGGGATTCCGACGTCATCCAAAATTGAGCCATTGGAAGGCATAGATCACGAGGTGGAGTTGAATCAAGTATTTTCACCAAAACAGTTAAGTGGACTCCAACTTCAGCCCCTGTTGCAATAGTCATCCCAAAATAACTATGCCTCTCTCAAAGGACAAATCAAGCTCATGTCTCGAGAGGAAGAGGACCATGTGAAGGTTGCAGAAGCTCCTGCTATCAAAAATCCTGACAAATCTAAGAGACAGGTCGAAACACCATTCACTTGATTATAGCAACTACCTATTTGCTACTCCAGCTTTATGGAAACTCCACCTAATCCTTCTCATAATGGGAATTTTACAGCCTTGCTGCTAAGTCAACATGAGAAGCTTGGACTACTGCCCTTACCTCAACAAAAATTGGCCGCAGAAGAAGGATCCCTATACGCCAATGCTACTCAAGCATCCGAACAAAAGGAAGGTTCACAAGAATTACAGATATTGGACCCATTTGATCTGATGCCCTTTATATAGATGTCCCCTAATTCGCTCAAGGATTACTCTAGATCATCCTCTAGTGGATAACGAGAATCGTCAGAAAAAGAATCGAGCGGAGTCTGCCTTCCAAAAATAGAATTTGAGAAGGTGGTGGACCTGGCGTAGACTTAGGCATCTTGCTCAATTCCTCGCAGGAGCAATTTTGAGGTAGGTTGGATGAAATGAACGAAAGATACATGAGGAGAGCAGCTGGTGCTGAACAACACAACCTGGACAATAACCTTCTCGATCTCAGTAGCAATGCAAATCATAACATACAACACCAAAGTACTCGGTTTGCCTACAAAAAGATTTGAGTTTCATATTGATTTGGGAAAGTAAATTGCGCATGGTCAATAAATGCATCTTCCGACAAATTTGGCGAATTCTAGTTGGCATTAGAGGAAGGCAAATTCTATATGCATACCTATTCTAATGAGGCCATACATTTCATGAAGAAAACTAAGGAAGATGCTCTGCTTTTCAAAGTAGACTTTGTGCCAAGGCATTTGATAGCGTAGATTGTAGCTACTTAATTGCAATGCTAGAAAAACTTGGCTTCAATAAGACTTGGATCAGATGGATAAAAGAGTGTATCTCTTCCTCATATGCTTGCGTCATTATTAATGGGAGCTGCTTTTGGGAATTCAAGATCCAAAAAGGGCTCCGGCAAGGGGATTCCCTATCACCACTACTCTTCCTAATAGTGGTAGAAGGACTTAAACTTTTTCTTAACAAGGCAGTCAAGTTGAATAAGCTCAAGCCAATTCGGGTGGGGACCTTTATGCTATTTAATATGCAATATGCAGATGATACTCTTTTGTTTACTAAAGGAACGCATGAGGACTTGCAAACAATGAACGGGATTCTGAGGTTATTAAAAATTATCCCCGGATTGTCAATAAACTTTAGCAAAAGCAAGTTATTTGGTATCAACATCCAACCTGATAGACTGATGACCCTTGCAAGGAAGTTGTATTGCCTAACAGCAAGTATCCCCTTTGTTTATTTGGGACTACTCATGGGTGATAAACACACGACGGCTTAGAATGTAGCAGCCTGTTGTAGACACTATCAAGCAGCGTATAGACAGTTTTGAAAACAAGTACTTGTCCATGGCAGGCAGGACTACTTTAATTAAATCTGATTTTGCGTCTCTACCAGTTTATTATCTTTATGTCTACAGGGCACCAAAGCAAATTTTGAAGACAATTGATAAGATGATGAGTGGTTTCTGGAGATATAATTCTGCAATTCGGCATCCTATTCATTGGATTAAATGGCGGAGTGTTTGCACCACAAAAGCTGATGGTGGACTTAGAATCAGAGAGACAGAGCTCATGAATCAAGTTTTATTGTCTAAATGGTTGTGGAGACTACAGGTGGATCCAGAGAGCTTGTGGAGTAAGATAATTCGGTCAAAATACATGCATCCTGTTGATCATTTGGGAGATTGGAGCCTTATCACTATCCCAAACTCAATATCTTCTTATTGGATTGATATATGGAGGCTGTCAAAAGAAGGCCGGTCTCAAACAGTGTGAAGTTGGAGACAAGAAGAGGAGACAAGACTCCCTTTTGGCGATACAATTGGGAAGGATCGGGCTGCTTGGTGCTGAGATTCGCCACACTTTATAAGATGAGATTGCAAAATATCATGTGCTTAGTGACATGATATCATACCATCAAGGAACCTTACCTTCAGAAGGCAACTGCACTTAATAGAGGTAAGTGATTTCGAAACTCTTAAACAACTACTAACACAATGGAGAAACTGGATTTGGAAAGGATTTGTTTCTAACAAATATATAGTTGTTGATGGTTATGGCGCTTTACACGATGAAACCAGACCAACAGACTCGGCAAGGAAACAGTTGGCGCAGTCTTGGTGCAAGCTTCCTCCAAAAAAACAAAGAACCATAACTCAAGCGTCACTTTTCTCTCCCCCAGTTTCTCTAACCCTGATGGTTAAGAGACGACATATTTATAAGCAGAAATTCTAATGTAATTATAAATTTTTAGGGACTTATAATTCAAGTCAACTTCTGGATTATAATTTACATAAAACTTCTAAAAATCACCCTTGACTTGAGTTATCTCACACCACAAACAAACTTGTTTTCCTTCTCCTTCTTCAAGCACCCCCTTGAGGTGTAGCTCAATGACGGGTATCAATTAAGCTCAAAAGACCCTTAAATTGTCAAAAGAGGATGACTTCATCGTCTCACCGGTAGTACCAATAGGCTTCATAGTAGCTTGAGTACTCATACTTCCCTCAACCACAGAACAAAAGTTCACTTTTTTGTGTTTACTCAAAACACAATTATTGATCTCCATCTTAGGCGAACATATCTCATCAAGAGAAAATCTATTAACTACCAATCTATTCCCACCTTCAGTTTTGTAGTCACAGTAATATATCGATCTTGGAACAACAACTGATTTTTTTGTGGTAGGTCCCTTTAACACATACGCCTTGCCACCTTTATCAGTTTTATCAACTTATATCCCATTTTGAATATGAACGATTTGGTTTTTTAAACGAATGGTTTATTTTTTGGTTTTGGATATCCAAATTAAAAAAAACCAAAATATAAATAGAATTTTGGTTACGAATTTTGTTTCGAAAATTCAATTCGGTTTGTTTTTGGTTATCCGAATTAAGAAAATATTTATAGGCCCATTAATTACAATTTGGCCCAAATAATAAATTTATAGACTTATAGAAAGTAATTTGTTCCATTTGGATTTTTCACAAGCCGCAACCTAATTAGGGTAGGACTTCTTAGCATAGCGAATCAATATTTAAGGATACCAAATAACTGCTCAATAAAGTTCCTAGCCGATGCATGTTAATCTTTTTACGGTTTCGTGGACACCTATTCCCAGTTCCCCACTCTTTCAAATGGTACCGATTTGATTTATTCAGCGTGAGGAAGCCTTCACAATCATATAAATATTGTCGCACGAGTAGTATGTTCCTGTAAGTGGGAGATAGCGTTCAGATTTGCATTGTAAACACCATATGAAGCAGGAAGATACTAAAATAGTGTACTAGAGCGTACCCTTTGGAACCTTGAGTTCTGTAGGGCAACTCAATGCATCACGCATGACTCGTGCGTCCGCACCAGATCCTTCCCAGCCGGCGAGCATGTAGACAAAACTTCCCTTAGCATCACAAACACCTAATACGTTTGTTGCTAGAGTGCCTTTCCCTGTAAAGAGAATAATATTCTACCGGTGTGTGGACTAGAATGTAAGTGTCATCCAATGCGCCCAGGCATCACTAAAAATCAAACTGAAATGTATGTTACATCTAAAGATACACATGGCAGTGTTAATAAAAGAATACCTAACTTGGATGAAGCTCCATCGTCCATCGATGCAATCTTCGTCAATAGGGGTGGGTGTAGCGGTAAACCTATCCGCAACCAGATAAGCGTGTTAAGTACCTCATGAAATACTGCACTTATTGTCTGTCCACTACGCTAAAAATCTATCTGTTGGGTTCTATTTCTCTGATGGTGCGCTATTACACGAAGAAAAATGGTTGCTTTTTCTTTAATGGATACGTAATCCCGTAATACCCAACAAAATTTTGTAAAGGCAAATTTATGCATCTGTAAGTTATGGAAATAGTCTATGTTGTTCCCATTTGTGAGCCTTGTCAAAAATGGCAGCTGTTTAGATATCATGTCCAAAATCATGCATTTAGGCGCTGAGCCGCGCTTATGTTTACGCTCCAGCCTCTCAGTTTCTTGTTATAATCGTTTCAACAAGGTACCAATGAGTAGCAATAAAGTTACCCTCAACAGATTCAAAATGAATTGCATACCAGCCATGTTAGAGACACTGGATAGGCAAACAAAGCAATCGATGAACACGTACGCACAAACCCAAATCTATACTGAATGAACATGATCATTAAACTGAATCTAGAGTGAAAAATCATACATAGGGTCACTAATCTAGTGTAAATACCCGTGAACTTCAAACTGCCTACATAAGTAATTATCGCAAGTCATAACAGATTGAATTAATCGCACAGGCAGCAAGAATATTAAAAAGTTTCAGTATATATTTGATTCAAACGGTAAGTGCCTTACGAATGGGGGCCGATTGCGTGGATTGTTACGGTTTGGTCATCCGTACTGTGGCCTGTGAAACCCTAGATTAGGGGGCAAACATGTGTCAATCCAATGGCAAATTAATTGGTAGAGGGATTTACTTTCAACAGATCTACATGAATGAGGACTGATTATTGTCGTTCGTTGGCGGAAGAGGATGACCGTCATGCGGGAAGAACGGATGGGGTTGGGTTTCGGGATGCAGAAAGCGATGGAAAATTTGTGTGTATCATTTTGTTGAGGTATTTATATAATGACAGAACATATAAATAACTAGCATAATCAAGGGTAATTATGCCGAATGGATGGGAGGATTACGCCACTCGATTAAAATGTTGGAGCAATTCGGCTACAGTATCGGGTCACGGAATTGTTTGTGCGTATAACTCCAGTAATCCAGGATTACTAACCATCCAGTAATGCTACCAAACTATCACTTAGAATAAACAATCTCACATTCTACCACGCAAATTATAGAAATTATGATGGCAAAGGAACATTAAAGAGAATATAAGGGAGAAACTGAAGAGGGCGACGAAAGAAGAGTGAATGCACCAACTTTCTTCACAAATTCCAAGTACATTACAAAGTTGAGAAATCAAGCATAGTTATAATAAATTTCTGATACAAAGTAACCATTTTCATTCATTCAAGACTCAAACTTGGGAGCTAAGGTCATGACAGCGTCTCCGACGGTAAGGAAGATGTTTTCTTCTCCGATACTTTGAGCAAAGTCCGATGAGTGCAGCTTCTCTAACACCACCATCCCGGGATTCGTGAGAATGAGCTGGAAAAAAAATGGCGAGCAAAGCACATGAGGTGTAGTTGCATTTTTCTATCTGATCATAAATCTCCTTTCTTTTTTCTGGAAACCCCCTCCCCCAGTAACTCTCCTTTGTTTGTATCAATGAATACCATATATACAAGATGATGTTACTGTAATTCTCTATCTGATCATAATTCTCCTTTCTTAGTTGTAACTTGTAAGTACATAAAATAATGATAACGTGGGCTTGCAACTTACACGGTTTTCTCTATAATGATGTTACTGTAATTCTCTATCTGATCATAATTCCCCCATCATCATTTTTTGATTTTAGGCCAATTAGCCTTTGCACGGTTTTCCACAAGGTATTATCCAATGTGGTTGCATTGTGGCTGAAGAGCAAGGAGCATTTGTACATGGTAGAACAATCTTCGAGAACATCATCATCGCACAGGAGTTGGTGAATGCTATCAATAGAAAGCAACCAAGAGGGAATGTAATTCTAAAACTGAACCTTGCCAAGGCCTATGAACGAGTTAACTGGCATTTTTTTGAGAGTGTGTTAAGGGCGAACGGTTTCAAGGAGGTGTCAATGGCGCTGATCATGAGGTGAGCGAAAGGGGTGACCTTCTCAGTCCTATAGGAGCGACGCCATGGGGATCCCCTTCCCTCTTTCTCTTCGTGATCTTGCAAGATACGTTCTCTCAGTTGCTCAAGAAGGAGTATAGCTCAGGAAGATGTGCCAAAAAAATTCATCCACAGGGTGCCCCCATCATAACACACCTTACGTACATGAATGATTTGCTTATCTTTTCAAGGTGATGAGCGGACAATAAGGAACGTGGTAAGAATTGTGGATTGTTTGGTCAGGCCATATGCAAGGAAAAGTCAGCACTTTACTCATCTTCTCAAATAAGCTTTTTTACAAAAATAGCACTGTTGTAACTTATAAGTTTCCGTGAGGATCAGCTCCCAACGATCTACCCGGGGGCACTAATCACAGTTAGGAAGATAACCAGGGAGAGGCTAGAACCATTTCTTGAGAAAATATAGCACAAAGTTGCCGGTTGGAAGGGTAGACTTCTATCCCAAGCGGGAATGTTGTTTCCAATTAACCATGTCATGGCAAGCATCCCTATGCACACCATGGCTATGATAAAGCTGCTAAAATATGTTT